>JAKSZT010053881.1:1310584-1399518 GCA_026826555.1 Tolypeutes matacus
TTTATTATGGGTAAAAATCAAAATTCTCACAATACATACAAACATTTGCATAATGATATATAAATATATGTGCATATATGTGTATTTGCTTACAAAAATGTTATTTATATATATATATATATATACATATATTTTAAGAGGTGCTTAGATTACCTAAAATATTACACGGAACCCACTGGGATTCCCCTGTTGCCCACCTCCCACACCTCCCACCACATCCCACACAAACATCTCCCACAGTGTGGCCCACCAACTTCAATGAACCCACACATCCTGGAGCCTTGCCACCAACCACAGACCACAGTTCACACTGTAGACCACACTCTCTCCCACTCAGTTCTGAGTGGTGTGTGCTGATTTAAAATGGCCTACATCCATTGCCACAACAGTACTCAGGACAACCTCTAACTCCCAAAGAAGCCCCTGTATTTCAACTGCTCATCCCCTCCCTACCCAAAAACTGTCAAGTGGCCACTGGCTCCACCTCATTGTTATAATTTCTTGCATTGCAAGAATCACCATATGTGAGCAAGAGAATACCATCAAGTCCACTCTAGTCCATAGTTCTTCCCCCAATCCAGAGGCGACTGGGATGGTGATGTCCACTCCAACTCCAAGTGAGAGAGGGCTTATATCCCATGGATATGGTGGGTGGGATGATCCTGCCTGCAGATGCAGGCCCTCAAAGGGAGTTCTTAATACTGCAAGGAAAGGACACCAGAGAGAGGATTGAACTATGTAAAGAAATAAAGACCTCTGGTAAAGGCAACAATATGGTTAATTATAAATGCCAGTACTATTGTATAGTATTTTTTTGTATGTAACTCCACATTTTACTTCTTACAGGTTCTAAAATATAAAAGCATAAAAAGTGATGATAAATCTATGGTTATGGATATGCAATGTATAAAGATATACTTTGTAACAAGTACAAAAAAAGGTGGGGGAGGAAGAAGTATAGGTAGAGTGTATGTATATACTATTGAAGTTTAGTTAGTATCAAATCAAATGTGACTGTTATAGATTGCAAATATTAAATTTTAGCCCATGGTAAGCACAAAGAAAATATATGAAAAATATAGTTAGAAAGAATAGTGAAAGAACTCAAAATGGTACAATATAAAAAAATCAAATAAATATGAAAGTGTACATTAATGGAAAAATTTAGGGTCAAAAAGGCTTACAAAGAGAAAATAGCAAAGTGACCAAAGAAAGTGCTGCATTATCAGTAGTTACTTACTTTAAATGTACATGCATGAATGAAACTCTAGTCAAAAGGCAGAGATTGACAGAAAGGATAAAAATGCATGACCCGATTATGTACTATTTACAATAGACTCACCTTAAATTCAAAGATGTTTTGAAAGTGAAAGGATGGAAAAAATATATCATGCAAATAGTAATTGAAAAAAAAAAAAAAAAAGGCTGGGGTAGCTATAATAATATTTAAATTAATATATATTATTATAAATATAAAATAAACTTTAAGTCAAAAACTGACATGAGGGTCAAAGAAGGTCACTATATATGGATAAAGGATTCAATTCAAGAAGACATCACAATTATAAATATATATGCACCTAATGGAAGAGCCCCAAAATATCTGATCTAAATATTGACAGATTTAAAGGGAGAGAGAGACCATTATACATTAATAGTAGGAGACTTCAATATACCACATTCAATAATGGATAGAACATCTAGACAAAAGATTAATAAGAAAATAGAAGACTTGGACAATACTTTAAACCAGCTAGACCTAACAGACACAAACCTAACACTTTAAACAGCAGCAGAAGACACATTCTTCTCTAGGGCTCATGGATCATTCTCCAGGATAGACCACATGTTAGGTCTCAATGAATTAAAAAATATTGAAATAATACAATTTATCTTCTCTGACCACTATAGAATGAAGCTAGAAACCAATAACAGAGGGAGAAATGGAAAACTCACAAATATTTGTCAATTAAACCACACACTCTTCAACAACAAATGCATCAAAGAAGAAATCACAATGGAAATTGGGAAATATCTTGAAGGGAATGAAAATGAAAACAAACCAACACATGGGATTCTGCAAAGGCAATGCTAAAAGGGAAATTTATAGCTCTAAATGCTTACATTAGAAAAGTAGAAAGACATAGAGTGGGTGTAGCTCAGTGGTTGAGGACGTGCTTTGCATGTATGAGGTCTCAGGTTCAATCCCTGGTACCTCCTAAAAAAAATTTTTTTTTTTAATATAAAAAGATCTTATAACAGAGAACTAATATAACCTCACAACTAGAGAAACTAGAAAAAGTTGAGCAAACTAAATCCAAAGCAAGGAGAAGGAAGAAAATAACCAGGTTTAGAGTAGAGATATATGAAATAGAGAATTTGGCAAAGCCCCAGGATGTGTATATCCATTGCAGGTGATGTGCCACACTAATGAAAGATGTTTATGTGGGATGTTATGGGAGGTGTGGGAGGTGGGGAACATGGAAATCCCTGTCATTTTTGTGTAACATTTATGTAATCTAAGCATCTTTTAAATATAAAATAAATAAATAAATAAAGCATTGGTACAGGCAGTGCCACATTGAAAAAAAAAATAGCATCATAAGGAATTTGCTGTCTATTTGAAAATCACAGAAATTATTTTATAAATATGCAGTGTACATTGCATATTTATTTAAAATGTTATTTTTATTAATTTTAAATCTTCTCATTTCATTAAACAGTTTTACATATAAGAAAGATAAATATATCAGTTTTAACTTGAGCATTGTACTTGAGCAGTTTTCTACAAATATTTTATTGTATATCATATCATTTCATCTACCCATCATGCTTTCATCAAAGCAATTGTTTATGTTTTGCTTTTTATTTTTAATTACTTTGCATATAAAAGTAAGCTGCAAACATGAGTAATCTTCATCCATAATCACTTCAGGATATATATGTAATAAAATGAAGTTTATTTTTGAATAAGGTATTCTTTGTGCTTGGCATAATTTGCAAACTGTTGAAAGCATGATAATTTAATTTATATAATTCAGTGGAATTTGAAAAATATAAAACCACTCTAACACACACACACACACACACAAAGCCAATAGAATCACAAAGCCAAAAGTTAGTTCTTTGAAAAGATCAATAAAATCAAGAAACCTTTAGATGGACTGACAAAGAAAAAAAGAACACAAAAAATTAACATTAGTCCTGAAATGGGATACATTACTATGAACCCCACAGAAATAAAAAGAATTATGAGAGGATACTATGAATAACTGTACACCAATAAATTAGATAACCTAGATGAAATGGACAAATTCCTAGGAACACAAACTATCCACACTGACTCAAGAAGAAACAGAAGATCTCAACAGACAAATAACTAGTAAAGGGATTGAATCAGTAATCAAAAATCTCCCAACAGGGAAGCGGCTGTGGCTCAATCAGTGGGGCTCCCGTTTACCATATGGGAGGCCCTGGGTTCGGTTCCCGGGGCCTCCTGGTGAAGGCAAGCCCGCCCGCACGACGTGGTTAGCTGACCCAGCGACCACAAGCAGCAAGGGGGGGATAAATGAATAAATAAATAAAATCTTAAAAAAAAAAAAAAAAAAAAAAAATCTCCCAACAAAGAAAAGCCCAGGATCAGATGGCTTCTCAAAGGTGTGTTCAAAGGAGAATTGACAGGAATCCTGCTCAAACTCACTTTATGAGGCCAACATTACCCTAATACTAAAGCCAGATATAGATACCACAAGAAAAGAAAATTACAAACCAATATCCCTTATTAATATACTTGCAAAAAATCCTCAAAATTATTAGAAAACTGAATTCAACAGCACATTAAAAGAATTATACACCATCATCAAGTGGGATTAATCCCAGGTATGCAAGGGTATTTAATATGAGAAAATCAATTAATATAATAAACACATTAAAAGAACAAAGGGGAAAGAAAACCATAATCATCTCAATTACATGCAGAAAAGGCATTTGACAAAATCTAGCACCCCTTCTTGATAAAAACACTTAGATAACTAGGAATAGAAGGGAACTTCCTTAACATTGACAAAGTGTATATATGAAAACCCACTGCTAACATCATACTCAATGGAGAAACTGAAAGCTTTCCTTCTAACCTCAGGAACAAGACAAGGATGCCCACTGTCACCATTGTTATTCAACCTTGAAATGGAAGTTCTATTCAGAGGAATTAGGCAAGAAAAAGAAATAAAAGACATTCAAATTAGAAAGGAAGAAGTAATCTTTCCCTAATTGCAGAGAGCATGATCCTATATACAGAACATCCTGAAAAAGTCATAACAAAGCTGACTAATAAACAAATTTGGGAAAGTATTAGGATGCAAGTTCAATGTGCAAAAATCAGTAATATTTCTATCCACTAGTAATGAAAAATATGAAGAGGAAATCAAGAAAAAAATCCCTTCAGGATTTTGTGTTAGTCGTTTTTTAGACTTTATACCCAAAGCGCAAGGAACAAAAGAGAAAATAGATCCATCGGACCCCATCAAAATAAAAAATTGTTGTGCTTTAAAGGAATTTATTATGCAAGTGAAAAGGCAACTTACCAAATGTGAGAAAAATATTTGGAAACCATATATCTGACAAGGGTTTAATATCCAGAATACATAAAGAAATCCTATAACTTAATAGCAAAAAGACAAACAGCCCTACTTAAAAATGGACCAAAGCTTGAATAGACTTTTCTCCAAAGATATACACATGGCAAAAAGGCACATGAAAAGATGTTCAACATCATTAGGGAAATGCAAATCAAAACCACAATGAGATACCATTTCATATCCACTAGAATGACTACTATTTAAAAAAAAAAAACAGACTTACAAAAAGATGGCACACTGGAAAGACATGGAACTCTCTTCTCTGCCACAAAAATAGCTAGAGAACAGGCTGAAACAGCCTGGGAAAAGATCTTCTACAGTTTAGGACACCAGGCGAAGGCTGGACACTACCCAGAAGACAGAGGGACAAAGGAGGGGAATCGCAATGACAGCAAAATTGTGAGTTGAACCAGCTGCTGCTACTGCCAGCACCCTCCCCCACACTGAAGACACTTTAGAATTCTCAAGCCCAAGTCAACTACAGGCAAAGGTGGCTCCAAGGATCTACTGCCCCAGGAAAGGGGAGAGAGAAGGACACAGCCTAAGGCTGACTCAGCTTCTGATCCACAAATTTGGTCTTCTGTGTTCCACCAGCCCTTCCAGGTTATGTGGGACTGCACTGTTGTTTGCCCTGGGAGATGGCATGGTACTGTAGAGATTGTAGGGATCCAATCCTCACAATCTCACTCTCTTCTAGCCAGAACTGATTGTTGAGGACTCAGAGGGGAGAGGAATTATTTCATGCTTGAGAAAAGGGAGGGGGCTGCCAGAGAAGACTAGAGAACTGTCTCTGAAAAAGTTTGAATTGCAAGGCTCTAAGCCTCCCGACAGGAACCTCTATCACATTGATCTGGTCAGTGTTGCAGCAAACACACTCTCACCAGGCATTGAACTGAGAGGGATGCCAAAGAGCACCATCTGCTGGCAGACCAAGGAAGTGTGCATGAGAAAATTAAAAATAAGTAAGAGAAGCTTTTTTTGTCCTTTATAGCCTCCATCCCCAAGGCCCTAGGAAGTGGGTCTGCAACCCATTACTGGATCTGGAGCCCAATTTTGAGCAACTAACAGGGACAATCCTAACAATCCAGGTTGAACCAAGAATCAAAGAGCAGCAGTAACACACAGCCTCCCACCACTAAATCCCTATGAAAGAGAAAGAAATTGATCATCAGAATAAACTACCATCCTAATCAGATGCCTAGACATCAGCAAAAAATTACAAGCCATACTAAGAAAATGGAAAACATGGTCCAAAAAGGAATATATCAAAGCCCCAGAAGAATTGCAGGATTTGAGAGAACTAATTAATGAGATGCACACAAATTTAAAAAATCAAATTAATGAGCTGAAAGACAATATGGCTAAAGAGATAAACAACATCAAGAAGACATTGCGTGAGCACAAATAAGAATTTGAAATCCTGAATAGAAAAGTAACAGAGCTTGTGGGAATGAAAGACACAAGGCTCCAGGATGTGTAAGTTCATTGAGGGTGGTGGGCCACACTTGTGGGAGATGTTTGTGTGGGAGGTGGTGGGAGGTGTGGGAGGTGGGCAACATGGGAATCCCAGTGGGTTCCGTGTAATATTTTGGGTAATCTAAGCACCTCTTAAAATATATGTATATATATATATAAATAACATTTTTGTAAGCAAATGCACATATATGCATGTATATTTATATATCATTTTGCAAATGTTTGTATGTATTGTGAGAATTTTGATTTTTACCCACAATAAAAATTAAAAAAAAAACAAAAAAAACAAAAAAAAAAAACCACACATTAGAGTAGGAAGCGGATGTGGCTCAAGCAATGGGCTCCCATCTACCATATGGGAGGCCCAGGGTTTGGTTCCTGGGGCCTCCTGGTGAAGGCAAGCTGGTCTGAGCAGAGAGCTAGCCCACGCAGAGTGCTGGCCTGTGCAGGAGTGCTGGCCTGCACAGGAGTGCTGGCCCACGCGGAGAGCTGGTGCAGCAAGATGACACAACAAAAAGAAACAGAGAAGAGAGACAATGGGAGACACTGCAGACCAGGGAGCTTAGGTGGCGCAAGAGATTGAGCACCTCTCTCCACTCCGGAAGGTCCCAGGATTGGTTCCCAGTGCTGCCTGGAGGGAAGATGAGCAGACACAGAAGAACACACAGAGAGCCGACAGCACAAAACAATGAGGGTAGGGGAGAAATAAATAAATCTTTTTTAAAAAACACATTGGAGGGGGAGTTGATATGGCTTAAGCAGTTGAGCACTGCCTCCCACATGGGAAGTTCTGGGTTTGGTTCCCAGTGCCTCATAAAGAAGACAAACAAACAGCAGATAATGAACAGACAATGAGAAGACAACCAGCAGACAATGAACAAAAACAAGAGCAGAGAGAAAAACAACAAGCAAGATAACAAGCAGACAATGAGCAAAAAAAAAAAAAAAAAAAAAAATGAGCAGGGAGTGGATGTGGCTCAAGCAGTTGCATGCCTGCCTCCCACATGGGAGGCCCTGTATTTGGTTCCTGGTGTCTCCTAAAGGAATGAAAAGTAAAATAGACAATGAGCAGATTACAAAACAAAAAACGAGCAGACAAATGAGCAGATGAGTGCAAACAATGAGCAAACAGATGAGGGCGCAATCTCGGGGTGGAGGGGAACACATTAGAGGCATATTACAGCAGACTTGAAATGATAGAATAAAGAGTGATACCAAAGACAGAACAGCTGCAATTGGAGAGAGAAAAGAACAGAGAGAGAAAAGAATGGAAAAAATTGAGCAGGGGTTCAGGGAGTTGAATGACAACACGAAACACAACAACATACGTGTCATCAGAGTTCCAGAAGGAAAAGAGAAGGGAAAAGGGGCAGAAAGAGTATTTGAGGAAATATTAGATGAAAATTTCCCAACTCTCATGAAAGAAATGAATTTACATGTCCAAGAAGTGCACTGTACCTCAAACAGAATAAATCTTAATAGACCTACTCCAAGACACATACTACTCAGAATGTCAAATGTCAAAGATAAAGAGAAAATTCTCAGAGCAGCAAGGGAGAAGCAAAGCGTCACATACAAGGGATGCCAAGTAAGACTGAGCATGGATTTTTTCATCAGAAACCATGAAAGCAAGAAGACAGTGATCTGATAGAGTTAGGATACTGAAAGAGAAAAACTGCCAGCCAAGAATTCTTTATCCAGCAAAACTTCAAATATGAAGGTGAGTATAAAATATTCACAAACAAACTAAGAGAGTTCTTTTTTTAAAAAATCCACTTTGCAGGAATTATTAAAGGAAGCCTTTAGAGCATGAAAGAAAAAAAAACAGGAGAGAACTGGAGGAGAGGAAAAGATAACCAAAAGAGTACAAAGACAGACAAAAATATGATATGGCATATGAAAACCCAACAGGAAAATGTGAAAGTAAATAATGTATTAACAGTAATATAATTGAATGTGAATGGATTAAACTCCCCAGCAAAAGATATATGCTGATGGAATGGATACAAAAACATGAGCCATTGTATGTTGCTTACAAGAGACTCAACTTAGACCCAGGGATACAAACCTACTGAAAGTGAAAGGTTAGAAAAAGATATTCCACACAAATAGTAACCCAAAAAAATCAGTGGTAGCTATACTAATATCAGACAAAACAGACTTTAAATTAATATATATATATATAAAGAGATACAGAAGGCCATTACATATTAATAAAAGGGACAATCCACCAGAAAGATATCAGTCATAAATATCTATGCACCTAACCAGGGTGCCCCAAAATACATGAGACAAACTCTGGCAAAACTGAAGGGAGAAATAGACATCCCTACAATAATCATTGGAGACCTCAACACCTGATTGACATCATTAGATAGAACAACTAGACAGAAGTTCAACAAGGAAACAGAGAACACAAACAATATGATAAAGGAGTTAGACCTAACAGACATATACAGAATAATACTGCATCCAAACTCAGCAGGATATACATTCTTCTCAAGTGCCCATGAATCTTTCTCCAGGATAGACCACATGTTAGGGCACAATGCAGCGCTCAATAAATATAAAAATATTGAAATTATACAAAGCACCTACTCAGATAATGGGATGAAACTGGAAATCAATTATAGACAGGAAAGAGGTAAATTCACAAATGTGTGGAGGCTAAACAACACACTCCTAAAATAATCAGTGGGTCAAAGAAAAAATTGCAAGTGAAATCAGTAAATATATTGAGACAAATGAAAACGGGAAAGCAAGTTATCAAAACTTATGGGATACAGTGAAGGCAGTCTTGAGGGATATTTATAGCTCTAAATGCCTATATTAAAAAAGAGGAAAGAGCTAAAATCAAAGATTTAGCTGAACAACTAGAGAAACTAGAAAAAGAATACCAAACCAATCCCAAAGCAAGCAGAAGGAAAGAAATAATAATGATTAGAGCAGAAATAAATGAAACTGAGGAAAAAAAAAAAAAAAACAATAGAGAAAATCAACAAAACCAACAGCTGATTCTTTGAGAAGATCAATAAAATTGACAAACCCTTAGCTAGACTAACAACAACAACAAAAAGACAGAAGATGTAACTAAATACAATAAAAAGGCTCATAAGAGGATATTATGAGAAACTGTATGCCAACAAACTAGGCAACCTAGATGAAATGGAAAAATTCCTAGAAATGCACAAGCAACCTGCAATGACACTACAAGAAATACAAGAACTTAAGAAACCAATCACATTTAAAGAGATTGAATCCATCATCAAAAATCTCCCAACAAAGAAAAGTCCAGGATCAGATGCCTTCACAGGTGAATTCTACTAAGCATCTTGAGAAGAATTAAACCAATCTTGTTTAAACACTTCCAAAAAAATTGAAGAGGAGGGAAAGTTTCCCAACACATTTTATGAAGCCAACATCACCCTAATACCAAAGCCAGATAAAAACACTACAAGAAAAGAAAATTACAAACCAATCTCTCTAATGAACATAGATGCTAAAATTCTCAAAAAAATACTTTCAAATTGAATCCAACAGCATATCAAAAGACTTATACATCACGACCAGTTGGGATTTATTCCTTATATGCAAGGGTGGTTCAACAAAAGAAAATCAATTAATGTAATACACCACATTAACAAATTGAAGGGAAAAAAAAAAAAAAACATGATCATTCAATTGATGCAGAAAAGGCATTCGACAAGCTCCAGCATCCTTTCTTGATAAAAACTGTTTCAAAAGGTAGGAATAGAAGGAAAATTCCTCAATATGATAAAAGGCATATATGAAACACCCACAGCCAACATCATACTCAATGGAGAAAGGTTGAAAGCTTTCCCTCTAAGATTGGGAAAAAGACAAGGATGCTCACTGTCACCATTGATATTCAACATTGTACTAGAAGTTCTGGCTAGAGCAATTAGACAAGAAAAAAAAAACTAAAGGCATCTGTATTAGTCAGCCTAAGGGTTGCTGATGCAAAGTACCAGAATTCTGTTGGCTTTTATAAAGGGTATTTATTTGGGGTAGAAGCTTACAGTCACAAGGCCCTAAAGAGTCCAACTTAAGGTGCCATAAGAGGTACTTTCTCACACAAAGTCATTTGCCACGTGTTGAAGCAAGATGGCAGGCAATGTCTGCAAGGGTTCAGCCTTCCTCTTCTTCTTCAGGCTCTGTGGCTTCCGATCTCAGCTGTAGGCTGAAGAGTTCATCTCTTTCCCAAGCTCAGCTGCTCAGGGCTCTGGTCTCTGCAGCTGCAAACTATCAGGCAAATGACTTGGCTCTCTCCCCGGGGCTCCAGCATCCAAAACTCAGTTCTGTTGTCTGCTGTGTCCTTTTTCTATCTGAGTGTTCACCCACCAATGAGGTGGGGACACAGTGTCCTACTGATGTGGCCGAATAAAAGCCCCAATCTTAACTTGATCAAGTAAAAGTGAAACCTTTGAATCTAATAAAATCTAATATGCTCAGAGGAACAGACCAGTATACAAACATAATCCAATATCTATTTTTGGAATTCATAAATAGTATCAAACTGCCACAGCATCCAAATGGAAAAAGTAGAAGTAAAGCTCTCACTATTTGTGGATGACATGATCCCATATTTAGAAAATTCTGAAATGTCTACAAAAAAGCCACTTGAGCTAAAAAATGACTTCAGCAAAGTGGCAGGATACAAGATCAACATGAAAAATCAGTAATGATTTGTAACTAGTATTGAACAATCTGAGGAGAAAATCAGGGGAAAAAAAAATCCATTTACAAAAGCAACAAAAAGACTCAAATACCCAGGAATCAATTTAACCAAAGAAGTACAAGACCCATGTGCAGAAAACTACAAAACAATGCTAAAAGAAATCAAAGAAGACCTAAACAAATGGAAAGACATTCCATGTTCATGGACTGGAAGAGTAAATATCATGAAGATGTCAATCCTACCCAAACTGATTTATAGATTCAATGCAATATCAATCAAAATTCCAATAGCCTACTTTACAGAAATAGAAAAGGCAATTACCAAATTCATTTGGAAGGGAAAGTGCATAGCCAAAGGCATTCTGCAAAAAAGAGTGACGTGGGAGGAATTTCACTGCCTGAATTTGAAACATTCCAAAGCTACAATGGTCAAAGCAGCATGGTATTGGCATAAAGATAGACACAGTGATCAGTGGAATAGAATTGAAAATCCAGAAATACACCCTCACCTCTATGGTCAGCTGGTTTTCTACAATTTTTTTCTACAAACCTATGAAGTCCATGTTAACAAGACAAAACACTTTCTTCAACAAATGGTGCTGGGAGAATTGGGTATCTATAGCCAAAAGGTTGAAAGAGGACCCCTATCTCACTCCCTATATAAGAATCAACTCAAAATGGATCATTGACCTAAATATAACAGCAAGGACCGTAAAACTACTAGAAGAAAATGTAGGGAAACATCTTAAAGACCTTGTGGTAGGTGGTGGTTTCTTGGACCTTTTACACCCAAAGCATGCACAACAAAAGAAAACATATATGAATGGGACCTCCTCAAAATTAAACACTTTTACACCTCACAGGACTTTGCCAAAAGGCAGACATCTCACTAGAAGAAAATATTTGGAAATCTCATGTCTGATAAGGGCTTAATATCCATAATATAGAGAGAGATGTTACAACTCAACAATAAAAAGACAAACGACCCAATTAAAAACTTGGCAGAAGACTTGAATAGACATTTTCCAAAGAAGAAATACAAATGGCAAAAAAACAACAACAACAACAACAAAAAAAAAACATGAAAAAATGCTCAACATCACTCATGATTAGGGAAATGCAAATCAAAACTACAATGAGGTATCATTTCTTACCTATCAGAATGGCCACTATTAAAAAGAGAACTACAAGTGTTGGAGAGGATATGTAGAGATAGGAACACTTATTCACTGTTGGTGTGAGTGCAAAATGATACAGCTACTGTGGAGGACTGTTTGGCAGTTCCTAAAGAAGCTGAGTATAGATTTGCCACATGACCCTGCAATACCAGTACTGTGTATATACCCAGAAGAACTGAGAGCAGTGACACAAATAGACATCTGCACACTGGTGTTCATAGAAGTATAATTCACCATTGCCAAAAGTTGGAAACAACCCAGATGTCCATCAACTGATGAATCAACAAACAAATTCTGGTGTATTCACACGATGGAATATTATGCAGTAGTAAGAAGAAATGAAGTTGGAAAGCATATGACAACATGAATGAACCTGGAGGACATTATATTGAGTGAAGCAAGCCAGACACAAAAGGAAAAATACTGTATGATGGTGTTACTATGAACTAAATATATTGTGTAATATATTGTATGATTCCATTTATATAAAATGTAAATATAAATCAATTTATAAAGATGAAATTTTATTAGTGTTTATGTAGTGATAGGCAAGGCATGCTAAGGGGTGTGGAGTTTTACTTTTTGGAGTAATAAAATAATTCTAAAATTTTTGTGATGATGAATGCACAACATTGTAATTATACTAAAAGCCATTGAATCATTCACTTTAGATAGATCATAGGGTATGTGAATATATCTCAAAAATACTTAATAATAAATACATAATTGTGCAAGAATAGCCAGAAATAGCAGCTATGTACAGCAGGGGAAACAGAGAGAGATTGAGAGGTGAAGGATTTTCTTGTTTGTTTTTTGTTTATTATTATTATTATGGAAATAATAAAAATGCACTAATAATTATTGATGTGATGAATGCACAACTATGTGATTATACCAGATACCATTGATTGTTCATTTTGGACGAATTGTATGCTTTATTAATATGTACCAATAAAATTGATTTGTTAAAATAAAAACAAATTACATGCATTGTAGAGGATGTGGAGAAATAGGAACACTCATGCATTGTTGGTGGGAATGTAAAATGGTGTACCCACTCTGGAAGCCATTTAGCAGTTCCTTAGAAAGTTGAGTATAGAGTTACCAGATAACCCAGCAGTCCCACATCTAGATATATACTAAAAAGAATTGAAAGTAGAGGCTAAAACAAATATTTGCCCACCAATGTCCTAGTGGCATTATTCACAATAGCTAAAAGGTAGACGCAAAATAAGTGTCCGTTAACAGATGAATGGATAAACAAAATGTGGTATATACAAGCAATGAAATATTATTCAGGGATAAAAAGAATTGAAGTTCTGATATGTGAGACAACATGGATGAATCTTGAAGACATCATTTTGATTGAAATAAGCCAGACACAAAAGGACAAATATTGTATGATCTGACTGATATGAAATAATTAGAATAAGCAAATTCATACAATCAGACACTAGAACATAGTTTACCAGGGGACAGGGTGGTGTGGGGAGTGGGTAATTAATGTTTAAATTGTACAGAGTTTCTCTTTGTGGTTGTTTAAGTTTGCTAAACTGCCAAAAGCAGATACTATAAAATGGGTAGGATTTTTTTTTCCTGGGGAGCAAATGTTTTACTTTAGTATTTCTGAGAGAATTTAGAAAAACAAAAACATTTTCAGAGCCCTAGAATTTGGATTAAGAATTCATTTCATAGTTTATGTAAAACAATGTACTGAAAGATTATTTTTTTAATATAATTTTTTAATTTTTTTAAAAGATACTTACATTACAGAAATGTTACATAAAAAATATAGGGGATTCCCATATGCCCCACTCCCAACCCCTTCCACATTAACAATATCCTTCATTAGTGTGGTACATTTGTTAAAATTGATGAAACATTTTGGAACATGGCCACTAAGTATGGATTATAGTTTACATTGTAGTTTACACTCTCTCCTGCACAATTTTGTAATTGATGACAAGATATATAATGGCTTGTATCTGTCATTGCAGTGTCATTCAGGACAATTCCCAAGTCCAGAAAATGTCCCAATATTAAACCTGTTTTTCCTACTTCCTCCCCTCAGACCCTCCAGTGGCCACTGCCTCCACATCAATGATAAAAGTTTTTCCATTGCTAGAATCACAATAAGTCTATACTAGAATACTAGTAAGCCTACTCTAATCCATCGTTCATTCCCCAATCCTGAGGATTCTCGGATGGTGATGCCCACTCCACCTCTAGTTGAGAGGGGGCTTAGATCCCATGGGACAGATGGATGGGACTCTCTTGCTTGCAGTTGTAGGCTCTCTGTCTTCCTTGGAATGGTTGTTGTCCATCATCATCTCCTTGATAGTTATCTTGGGTAAGTCCAATGAACTAGAGAGTAGGTGTTGCAACTCTTTAGAGATTTAGGGACCAGATGGCACATGGACAACCCAAAGATTTAAGTCTCTTGGTCATACACCTATCAACTCTAGCACCAACTATATATTTAAATAGAAGGGGCAGAAGAGCCATGTGTAAGGAAACCACAACTGAGTCCAACTCTGTCACACAGGGAGGCATAAATTCCCAAGTAGGGCCCACTGGCAGGGCACCAAACTCCTTAGCTGTCTACCCTGCCTATAGTGTCTGGATGTCTTCTCTATTTGAGTCAATATTTACTTTGGCAGTCAATGAGATCCTGCTGAGATGTGCATAAGTGTAACATCTGGAATGAACTCCCGATTCACTTTGAAATCTCTTAGCCATATAAACTCATTTGTCCTTACCCTTTCCCCATCTTTTTCCAGTTGCATTGCTAGTTGGTGCTTGGTAGTAATCCCTTGGTGCCAGGGAGACTCATCCCTGGGAGTCATGTCCCATGCTGGGTGGAAGGCAATACATTTATATGCTGAGTTCAGCTTAGAGAGAGGCCACATTTGAGCAACAAGGAGGCTCTCAGGAGGTAACTCTTATGCACCCTATAATACTAGGCTAAGTTTCTATTTCAAAAGTAAAGTTTCATAAGTACATTCATCAATCTCGAGGGCCCATCAATGGTCCATCCTCCACTAGTCACTGCTCCTGTACTCAGGGGATTCTTGCTGTCCCATTAGAGAATGTAGCAGAGCTCCCCAGGATGGGAATTTGATATTCTTTCAGTTATTGTGTGACTCTCTACCCACTGTGACAATGCCTATGAACACTTGAACACATTTATATACCTTATAGGTTTGCCCCAGGTGAACCTCCTCCCATGCATGCCCATCACTGACACCCTGCACCAATGATCCTCTCCTGCCACAGTTGTAACCGTTCTGTGACCAAAACTTCTTCAAAAATGAAGCTAAGGGAAGTGTATGTGGCTCAAGCAATTGAGCTCCTACCTACCACATGGGAGGTCCGTGGTTCAGTTCCCAGTGCCTCCTAAAGAAGACAGCAAGCTGGTGTGACGTGTAGGTGTGGCAAGCTGACACAACAAGATGATGCAACAAGAGACACAAGAAGAAAAACATAATGAGACACAACAAAGCAGGGAACAGAGGTGGCTCAAGTGATTAGGTGCCTCCCTCCCACATCAGAGGTCCCAAGTTCAGTTCCCAGTGCCTCCTAAAGAAACAAGGAAGACAAACAGACACAGCAAGTGCAAACAACAAGGGGGTGGGGATAAATAAATAAATAAATAAATAAAATGAAAATGAGAAAATAACTACTATTAATAAGAAAGTGAAATAATAATGATAGTTTTAAAAACAACAAAATACAAAAAATTTTAAATTTTGCAATAAAAAAAATTAAAAGTATAAAATTAAAATGTTTGATGTCTTTTATCACTGTAAGATCTGTTTTCTTGTATGTACAGTGACATTTTCTTCTGTTTATTCCCCCAGTGTCTTATTTTTTTTCATTTTGACTTCAGAGAAGCTTTAAGTTACAGAAAAGTCACATACAGAATATAGGGTATTTCCTATACCCAACATCCTCCCCATTTTCCCCTTTCCCCTATTAATAACATTTTACATGTGGATGGTACATTTGTTACAACAGATGTATAAATATTGAAACATTGCTACTAACCATGGTCAATGATTTACATTATGGTTAACATTTTGGGACCATAAACTTTTATAAATTTTGAAGAAATTTAACATGGCCTGTATCCATCATTGCAAGATGATGTAGAAAACTTCCATTACCCCCAAAATGCCCCATTTCCATCTATTCTATTCCTCCCTTCCCCTTCCCTGGAACCCATGACAACCACCAATCTTCACTCCTTGAAGAACAAGATTCATAGTTACTTGCAACCACATTGAGGGCTTGACATACTGCCCTGTCCTCTCCTATTAGGCACTGCCTATGCTCTCAAGAGACTCCCACCCCTCTATTTGAGAACATAGCAGGACTCCCCAGGATGGGAGTCCAATACCATCCTGCTCATTAGGTGGGTCTCCACCCACTGATACAACATACTATGACAGGATGAACACTCATACAGTCCCTAAAAGCCTGCCCCAGATGCACCCTGTCCCAAATGCCCCCCACATTGAACACCCTAAAATCAGTAATCCTCCCCTGCCATATTGCCAAAAGAACATTCCCAACACTGTAGTTTCAACCACATACCCTCAAATCCCCAATGTTGACCTGGTCCCTCCCCCCAGTTCCATGGACAGTCTAACCCACCCTCCCCACTCTACCCCCCTCACAAACCAGCACCGCCCCACCCAATATATCACTGCACCACTGTCATGTCCATCCAGTGCACAGCTATACACTTCTATCTAATCATAGATTTTGACCATATGGGCATTCGCTCACAACCTTTTCCCTTTCTGTCTCCTGTAAACATAGCTTCCAGACTCTAGCTCTGTGAGTCTGCTCGATTTACTTAATTCATATCAGTGAGGTCATGTAATATTTGTCCTTCAGTGCCTGGCTTGCTTCACTCAACAGAAGTTCTTCAAGGTCTTCCCTACATCCATGTTATCCCATGTGTTAATACTGCATTCCTTCTTACAGCTAAGTAATATTATGATTGTATATATATATACCATAATTTATCCATTCTTTGTTGATGTAAATTTGGGTTGTTTCCAACTTTTGGCAATAGTGAATAATGCCACTATGAACAATTGTTGTGCATATATCCGTTCATGTCCCTACTTTCAATTCCTCTGGGTATATACCCAGAAGTGGGATTGCTGGATCATATGGTAGTTCTATAGTTAGCTTCCTGAGGAACTGCCAAACTGTCCTCCACAATGACTGCACCATTCTACATTCCCACCAGCAGTGGATAAGGGTTCCCATTCTCTCCAACATTTGTAATCCTGTTTTTTTAACACCCACCAATCTAATGGGTGTAAGATGATATCTCATTGTGGTTTTGGGTTGTATTTCCCTAATAGTTAGTAATGTTGAGCATCTTTTCATGTGCTTTATAGCCATTTGTATTTCTTCTTTGGAGAAGTGTCTATTCAAATCACTTGCCCCTTTTTAAAATGTGTTGTTTGTCTTTTTATTTTCGAGGTGTAAGATTTCTTTATATATGCTGGCTATTAGGTCCCTATCAGATATATGGTTACCAAATATTTTCTCCCATTGAGTAGGCTGCCTTTTCACTTTCTTGACAAACTCCTTTGAGGTGTAAAAGTTTTTAATTCTGAGGAGGTCCCATTTATCTATTTTTTCTTTTGTTGCTCATGTTTTGGGTGTAAAGGTCATGAAACCATTTCCTAATACAATATCCTGTAGATGCTTCCCTACATTATCTTCCAAGATCTTTATGGTTTTGACTTAGATTTAGATCTTTGATCCATCTTGAGTTAATTTTTGTATAAGGTGTGAGATAGTGTTCCTCTCTCATTCTCCAATCACCATTTGTTGAAGAGGCCATTCTTTCCCAGTTGGATGGGCTTGGTGGCCTTGTTGAATATCAGTTGACTGTATATGCGAAGATCTATACCAGAAATCTCAATTTGGTTCCACTGGTATGGATATCCTTGTGCCAATACCAGGCAGTTTTGACCACTGTAGCTTTGTAGTATGTTTTAAAGTCAGGTAGTGTGATTCTTCCTATTTCATTTTTCTTTTTCAATATGTCTTTGACTATTCAGGGGCTCTTGCCCTTCCAAATAAATTCCATGGTTGGCTTTTCCAATTCAGTAAAAATGCTGTGGTAATTTTTATTGGGATTGCAATAAATCTGTAAATCAGTTTGGGTAGGATAGACATTTTAATGATGTTTAGTCTTCCTATCCATGAACAGGGAATATTCTTCCATTTATTTAGGTCTTCTTTAAATTCCTTTAACAGTGTTGTGCAGTTTTCTGCATACAGATCATTTACCTCTTTAATTAAATTTATTCCTAGGTATTTGTTTCTTTTAGTTGCTATTGTAAATGGGATTTTTTTTTCTTGATGTCCTCCTCAGATTGCTTATTATTGGTGTAGAGAAATGCTACTGATTTTTGCACATTAATCTTATAACCTGTGACTTTACTGAACTCATTTATAAGCTCTAGAAGTTTTGTTGTAGATATCTCAGGGCTTTTGAGGTATATGATCATGTCATCTGCAAATAGTGAAATTTTGTCTTCCTTTCCAATTTGGATGCCTTTTATATCTTTTTCTTGCATAAGTGCTCAAGCAAGTACATCTAACACAATGTTAAATAAGAGTGGTGACAGCGGGCATCCTTGTCTTGTTCCAGATCTTAGAGGGAAAGCTTTTAGGATTTCATCATTGAATATGATGTTAGCTGTGGGTTTTTCATATATACCCTTTATCATGTTGAGGAAGTTTCCTTCTATTCTTATTTTTTGAAGTGTTTTTATCAGGAAAGGGCACTGTATTTTGTCAAATGCTTTTTCTGCATCTATAGTGATTATCATGTGACTTTTTTTCCTTCGATGTGTGTATGTGGTATATTACATTGATTGATTTTCTTATGTTAAGCCATCCTTGCATACCAGAGATGAAGCCCACTTGGTTATGGTGTATAATTATTTGATGTGCTGTTGAATACGATTAGCAAGTATTTTGGTATCTAGGTTCATTAGAGAGGTTGGTCTATAGTTTTCCTTTCTCGTGGTGTCTTTGTTTGGCGTTGGTATTAGGATGATGTTGGCATCATAGAATGAGTTAGGGAATGTTCCTTCCACTTCCATTTTTTTGGAAGAGTTTAAGCAGGATTGGTGTTAGTTCTTTCTGGAATGTTTGGTAGAATTCACCTGTGAAGCCATCTGGTCCTGGGCTCTTCTTAGTTGGGAGGTTTTTGATGACTAATTCAATCTCGTTACTTGTGATTGGTCTGTTGAGTTCATCAGTTTCTTCTTTTGTCAATGTAGGCTGTTTGTGTGTTTTTAGGAATTTGTCCATATCCTCTAAATTATACATCTTGTTGGCATACAATTTTTCAGAGTATCCTCTTATGATACTCTTTATTTCAGTGGGATCAGTGGTGATATTCCCTTCCTCATTTCTTATTTTATGTATTTGCATCTTCTCTCTTTTTTTCTTTGTTAGTTAAGCTAAGGGTTTGTAAATTTTTTCTTAATCTTCTCAAAGAACCAGATTTGGTTTTGTTTATTTTTCTAGTGCTTTCTTATTTTCAATTTCATTTAGCTCTCCTCTAATCTTTGTTATTTCCTTCTTTCTAATTCCTTTGGGGTTACTTTGTTGTTCTTTTTCTAGTTCCTCCAGGTGTGCAGTTAGATCTTTTATTTTAGCTCTTTCTTCTTTTTTAATATAGGCATTATGCTATGAATTTCCCCCTCAGTACAGCTTTTGCTGCATCCTGTAGGATTTGACATGTTGTGTTGTCATTTTTATTTGTTTCAATGTAGTTACTGATTTCTTTTGTGATTTCCTCCTTGACCCACAGATTGTCTAAGAGTGTGTTGTTTAACTTCCATATCTTTGTGCCTAATCTCCTCTGCCCCTTACTAATTTCCAGCTTCATTCCATTGTGGTCAGAGAAATTACTTTGTATAATTTCAATACTAATGAATCCATTGAGAGTTGTTCTGTGGTGTAGCATGTGGTCTATCTTGGAGAATGATCCACGTGCTCTCAAGAAGAATGTATATCCCACTGTATTTGGGTGTGATGTTCTGTATATGTCTATTAGGTCCAGATCCTTTAATTATTATTCGAAGTCTTTGGTTCTTTATTGATTCTCTGTCGAGATGTTCTGTCTAATGGTGATAATGGTGTATTAAAGTCCCCCACTGTAATTGTAGAGGCATCTATTTCTCCACTTAGTTTTTCCAATGTTTGCCTCATGTATTTTGAGGCACTCTGGTTAGGTGCATAAATGTTTATGATAGTTCTTTCTTCTTGACAGATTTCCCCTTTTATTAATATACAGTGTCCATCTTTGTCTCTTACAATGTTTTGCATTTAAAGTCTATTTTGTCTGATATTATTATAGCTACTCCCACACTTTTTTGGTTATTGTTTGCTTGTAAGATTGTTTTCCAGCCATTCACTTTCAGCCTCCTTGCGTCCCTGGGTCTAAGGTGAGTTTCTTGGAGATAGCATATAGATGGGTCATATTTCCTTATTCATTCTGCCAATCTGTGTCTCGATTGGGGAGTTTAAACCATTAACATTGAATGTTATTAGTATCAAGGAATTACTTATATTAGCCATATTTTCTTTAGGTTTATGTATGTCATGTGTTGTTTTTATTTCTCTTTTTATCTTTTTAGTTATTCCTATACTTTCCTCCGTTTCTCTCCTGTTTTTTCCTTTCAATCTGTAGAACTCCCTTTAGTATTTCTCAAAGGGCAGGTTTCTTATTGACAAACTCTTAATTTCTGTTTACCTATGAATATTTTGAATTCTCCCTCATTTTTTAATTCCAGCTTTGCTGGATAGAGAATTCTTGGCTGGAATTTTGTTTCTTTAACACCTTAACTATGTCATAACACTGCCTCCTTGCCTCCATGGTTTCAGGTGAGAAATCAGCACTTAATCTTCCCTTGTATGTGATGGATCTCTTTTCTCTTACTGCTTTTAGTATTCTCTCTGTCTTGAGCATTGCACAATTTGACAAGTATATGTCTTGGGATAGACCTGTTAGGATTTATACTGTTTGGGGTGTGCTGCACTTCCTGGACATGTATATCCATGTTCCTCAATAGAGTTGGGAAATGTTTAGCCATTATTTGTTCCAACACTCCTGCTCCCTTTCTCTTCTCTTCTCCCTCTGGGACACCTATAATGCATATGTTTAGTCATTTCATTCAGTTCCTTAAGTCCCTGCTGGATTTTTTTCTATCTTTTTATCTGTTCTACTATCTGTCTGATTTCAGATGTACTATCTTCCACATCACCGATTCTTTCCTCTGCCTGTTCAAATCTGCTGTTATGTCCTTCTGGTATATTTTTGATTTCTTGCATTATGCCATTCCTCACCATCATTTCTATAATTTTTTTATGTGTGTATGTTTACAGTTTCTTTGGTATGTTCTCCCATTGTCTTCTTAATATCCTTACTCTCTTCCTTCCCTTCATTAAGTTGATTCATGATATTTTTTTGGACATCTTTGATTAGTTGTTCCATGTTTTTTAGTTTGTTCATTAGACTGGGCCATGGCTTCCTGTTTCTTAGTGTGGCTTGTAATTTTTTGCTAGTGTCTAGGCATCTGTTTACCTTTATGGGTTTATTCAGTTGGTTAGCTTCTCTTTCTACTCTAAGGTTTTATTTTGTTATAGTTTTTGTGTGTTGTAAGGTTTCATTTTGGCACTTTGTTCCTCTTATTCTATTTCCTTACTGTTGTCTATGTTCCCTTGAAAAAAAAAAAATTAGGACCAGAGATAAGAAGAGAAAAAGAATAGTAGTAATAATAATAAAAATAGGTAGAAGAGGAGCCATACAAAACCTAGGAAAATAAATAATTAACATGAATAAAAAACCATAAGAAGTACAGAGTTATAAGATTTAAAAAGTGGAATAGAAAAAAATGAAAGGAGAAATGAAATAGAGAAAAATATATAGAATGAATTAAAAGTCCAGAATGATAAGAAGAGAGGAAAAGAAAAAAGAAAAAGTAAAAAAATAAGGAAAGTAAACAGAGAAAAAAAGAGTGTGAGAGAGAAATAAAAATTTTAAAAATTGAAGATCAAATTAAAAAAGGTGGAATGAATGGAAAACAACAGAAAACAGATGATAGAAAAATGAAGGAAAGAAAAATAATGTAGGTAGAAAAAAATCAGTAAAAGGAAGAAGGTGGGGGACAAAGAAAAGGGAAACACAAAAAAACAAGAAAAAACAACAACAACAACAAAAAACAACCAAGGAAAACAGCCTTCCTTTTAGGCCCTTAAGGAGCTTCTCAGTCTGCTGGTGTTCATCAATCACCCTGCAGCCTGCCCTCTGCAGGTGATATACAGGATTTTAACGATTAAAATTTTTAAAATTAAAATTAAAAAAAAAGGAACCTTAAAAAAAAAAAAACCAGACCCAAGAAAACCTAAAACAAAAAGGATGTCTATATGTTCCCTGTCATAAAGTATCAGCTGGATACCTGATAACCAGGTGGATCACTCTCTTGATTAACCCAGGAATTGAACCAGGGGCCTCATATATCCAAGTCAGGAATTCCCCCACCAAGCTAAATTGTCTCCTTAGGTTAATTGGTCTTCAGAGAGCTATCTGCCCCTTTCCCCCAGGTGTATTTAGACTTCTTTAGCTTGCTAGAGTCTTGCCAATTAGGCACCTGTCCCTGTCCCCTCTCTAATCTAATTGCTTTCTCTCCCAGGGTGTGTGGCTAGATGTGACAGCCTGCCTGAGCAGATCCCTCCTCCCCTCTCCCCGTCGGGTCGGGGTCCCTTCTGAGATTCAGAGGGGCTCAGCTGGCCAAACTCACCATAAAAAAACTACTCTCTACCCTCTGCCAGACCCCTCTTCCTCCCAGAGAATGCCCCCTCCCAGTCCCTTGGCAACAGCAAGCCAGGGGCACCAAGGCTACTTGCCATGAGGGCGGGGGGTATATGTGCCATTTCCAGCCACAGGGGCAAGCAACTCACAGTTTCCTTCTTTATCTTTCCTATACCCTCCTAGATAACTCAGAGCACCTTCCCATTCTATATATATCCAAAGCACCTCCTTTAGATAGGTACCTGCCTTCTCTCTGCTTTTTTTGTGAGAAGGTCAGTCTCTGCCTGCTTACTCCGTCTCCATTTTCCAGAAGTCCCTGGGTTGGATTTTAACAATGGGAATTTATTAACTTACAAGTTTAGTTTTGAGACTGTGAACATGTCCAAATCAAGGCATCATCCAGGTGATGTTTTCTTCCTGAAGACTGGTTACCAGTGAACCTGGATTCCTCTGTCACATGGCAAGGCACATAGTAGAATCTGTTAGTCTCTTCCTTCTCTTCTGGGTTTCATTGCTTTCAGCTTCTTGCTGAAATTACTACCTCTCTGAATTTTATTCTCTTATAAAGGACGCCAGCAAGAAGATTAAGACCCACCCTGGGACATGCCTTAACTGAAGTAACCTATCAAAAGGTACTATTTACAATAGGTTTATACCCACAGAAATGGATTAGCTTTAACAACATGATTATCTAGGGTACATACAGTTCCAAACCACCAAAGGGGTGATGGAAAATTCTTGGTAATCAATGGTGGTAATAGTAGCACAATATTGCAAACATAATTAACAGCACTGAATTATAGAGTTGAATGTCATTAAAAGGGAAAATTTTTAGATAGTATATTTTTTACTAGAATAAAAATAACAACAACAAAAAAAAACCCATAGGTCTGTAAAACACAAACAGGGAACCCTCATATAGACTATGGACTATAGTTATTAGTACAATTATAATCATATTCTTTCATCAGTTATAACAAATGTACCACACTAATGCAAGGTGTTAATAACCGGCGGGGGGGGGCTGTATTAGTCAACCAAAGGGGTACTGATGTAAAGTACCAGAAATCTGTTGGCTTCTATAAAGGGTATTTATTTGGGGTAAAAGCTTACAGTTAAAAGGGCCTAAGGAGTCCAATTCAAGGCTGCTTTCTCACCAAAGTCTATTGCCACATGTTGAAGCAAGATGGCAGGCTATCTCTGCCTGGTCTCTCAGCCTTCTCAGCTGCTCAGCTGCTCTATTCTCTTTGGCTGCAACCTATCAGGCAAATGGCTCATCTCTCTTCCCGGGGCTTTCACTGTTTGAGTCTTTTCCTTTCTGTCAAATGCAGGACTGAAATGACCAAGTTCTCTCCTCTTCTGTGTGTCTTCTTAAGTGAGTGTCCTTTATCAGCCCACCTGAGTCACGCCTTACTGACGTGGTCGAATCAAAGGCCCTAGACTGATTTAATCAAACAAACTTAAAACCTTTGAATTTAATACAATCAGAGGGTGTAAGACCCAGAGGAACAGACCAGTTTACAAATATAATCAATATCTTTTTTGGGGTTCATAAATAATATCAAACTGCCACAGGGGATATATGGGAACACTGTATAATTTTTCTGTAAATCTACAACTTCTCTAGTAAATAAATAAATTTTAAAAAGAATTGAAAATGAATTCAAGACCTATATAGTGGTAAAAGAAGCATCAACAGCTGTAAGCTTGAGGTAGTTTATAAAAAAGTAGAAATTTCTAAATTAGGAAATACGAAGATGATATAGACACAAATTTAGAGGAGAAACGATATATACGAATAAAATTTACAACTCCATGCTAAATTTTGAAAATGTGATGGAATTGCCAATTTTCTAAACAAATATAAATTGTCAAAATTGACTAAAGATGAATAAAAAACAGATCATAGCCATCTTTGTTTTTTAAAAATATTTATTTATTTATTCCCCCCACCTCCCCCCATTGTTTTGCTCTCGCTGTCTGCTCTCTGTGTGTTCTATGTCTGCTTGTCTTCTCTTTAGGTGGCACTGGGAACCAATCCTGGGACCTTCTGGAGTGGAGAGAGGCTGCTTAATCTCTTGCGCCACCTCAGCTCCCGATCTGCTGTGTCTCTTGTCTCTCTTCTGTGTTTCTTTTTGTTGTGCCATCTTGTTGCGCCAGATCTCTGTGCAGGCCAGCACTCCATGTGAGCCAGCTCACCATGCAGGCCAGCTTACTTTTCACCAAGAGGCCCCAGGAACCAAACCCGGGACCTCTTACATGGTAGACAGGAGTCCAATCACTTGAGCCACATCCACTTCCACATTAGCCATCTTTGAAAATTAAAAAATCATCATAAAAAATACTTGAGATCAGAAGTCTTAGGAGGAAATCACATTTGGAAAGAAAAATAATGGATTCTTTTTTGAAAAATTCAAGTTTAAAGTACCTGTGTATAATGTCCAATAATAGTGAATGGTGAGTCTGGCATGAGGAGAATCTTTATCTATAAATACAGATTTGGGAGTTTATTACCATATAGGTAAAGAAATGCACTGCTGATGTACATTATCAAACACTTACTACTTACAGACAGGTGAAAAAGAATGCAACACTCTATCAGATTTTTATTGATTTTTATGTTTGTTTAATTTACAGACAGATGAAAAAGAATGTGTCACCCTACCAGATCTTATTGATTTTCCTTCACTTCCTTATCCACCTATTCTTTCTCATGGAATAACTGATGTCTCTTTATTACAGATTGAGAGTAAGTATGATGACACTGTAAGTATAGATGATTGATTCTGTGAGGTAAAATTAAATAATATTAAATTATTAGAATTTTATATTGATTATTGCATATGTTTAATTAATATTATTTTGCTTTAAATATATACTCTAAAATATAAATTGCCCATTTCAGATTTAGGTGCAATAATTTTTGACCCAAGATAAATTTACCAAAAGAATTAAACAAAAATGTATATGCATAACTACTTGAGCATTACCTGGTTTCTACTCATATATGTAAATATGGAAGAGACACACTAGTATGTGCCCGTAACTTATGCATTTTATAAATCCCCTTTTGTATAACTCTTAGAAACTGAAATGACTCTTTCACATTTTCCATAGTGGTAAATACTGTGTTCCTGCAAGAAAAATAGAGTTTTGATTGAAATTGATTCTTGCTACTTTAAGCACTTTTAAGTTTTACAGTCCACTTTTTGAGCGATTAACCATCTTTTAGCTTCCAGACATTGATGAGTATGGGTTATAATCTCTTTAGGAGAGAAGATTATTGAACAAATGAAACAAGTTAAGGAAGAAAGAAGATATTTGGAGAAAATTAGAGAAGAACTAATTAAAAAAGTTGAAAGGCTATTTGAACAAAGCAAATTGAAGCGATATCATGGTAAAGTTTATCATGTATCTTTTATCACTTTTAGTTTCCTCATTGATAAAGCAAATAGTATGTAATGGGTTGGCTTAAACAATGGGAATTTATTGGCTCACAATTTTAAGGCTAGGAGAAGACCAAATGAAGGTTTTATCAAGGTAATTCTTTCTTCATGAAGACTGGCGTTCTGGGGCTGGCTGCCAGTGATCCTTGGTCCTTAGCTCCTCTACCACATGGCAATGCACATGGTGGCCTCTCATGGCCTCTCCCTTCTTTTCTGGGTCCCATTGACTTTCAGCTTCTGGCTGCTCCCTCTGGCTTTTCTGTTCTCTATAACCTTTCCTTTAAGGCATTCAGTAATAGAATTAAGACCCATCCTGGGCCACACCTTACTTGAAGTAAGGTCATCAAAAGGTCCTATTTACAAGGGTTCACACCCACAGAAATGGATTAGGTTTAAGAACATGTTTTTTCTTGGGTAACAGCTCCAAACAACCACAATCCCTTTGAAGAAAACTTAAGTTTCATAGAAGCGAAGCTTTTGGAATAAATAAGAAAGTTATAATTAATTACTATTATGTTTTAAGTGGTACACAAGTGAGGTAAGTTCAACATAGAAAACATGAAGTCATGGTTCAACTATTTTATACAATAAACTTAATGTGGTTTAAATAGAGTTTTTAAAAATTAAAATTCAAATATTTTCTATAACTGACATTCATTTGTTCATTCCTTCTTTCATTTATTTATTAAATAAACATTTATGAAGTATTGTACTAAGTCCAGGCTCCTCTAGGGACTGAGGAGACACTGACAGGTGGGCACAGTCTTATCCTTGCCTTTCCGAGCTTGAAGTCCAGTGGGGAAATAAAAATTAAGATAAGTAATGATGCATCCTCATGAATGCTATGATTAGGAAATTACAGAATTCTATTGACAGAAGTACATGGGAAGAGCACCTCTATTAGATGGAAGAGATCAAGAAAGACATCTAAAAAAAAGTGTTAGATATGCTAAAGATCTGAAATGTGCTTCTTCTTGGCTCCAGTCCTTCAGGCATGCTTTTCCCTCTGCCATATACTTCTCCTCTTTTACTTTCTTTTCCTTTTCACCTGGCTATTTCCTACTAACCATTCGAGCACAACTAAGATATCACTTACACTGGGAGCCTTTTTTGATTCCCTTAGGAATCAAAATGGGGGGGGGGGCAATGTGTATTTGTCTGCTTTGCTAAATGGATGGAGGGAGAGAGGGAGGGAGGGAAGGTGGGAGGGAGGAAGGGAGGGAGAAAGACAAGGTAAATAGTCTTATTGCAATAGAATTAGAAACTGTTGTTTGGGAATGAAGGATTCTAGCACCAGACTCATCTTTTACTTTGCCAAGTTATTTATCCTCTTTGTGCTTTACTCTGTTTATAAAATGGGAATGATCCTTTACTTTCTATTTCAATAGGAATGTTTCAAGATCAAAGGTGTGTATCAGTCATTAAATATTTATTGGGGGGAAGCGGCTGTGGCTCAATCAGTAGGGCTCCCGTTTACCATATGGGAGGCCCTGGGTTCGATTCCCGGGGCCTCCTGGTGAAGGCAGGCCCGCCCGCACGGCATGGTTGGCTGACCCAGCGAGCACAGGCAGCAAGGGGGGGATAAATGAATAAATAAATAAAATCTTTAAAAAATAAAAATAAAAAAATAAATAAATAAATATTTATTGGGTCTACTTAGTGCCAGGGATTGTTTTAAATGCTAAGGATACCTCAGTGAACGATACACACATGGCCCTGCTTAAGGAGCTTCCTTTCCAATGGGAGAAGATAGACAATAAATAAATAAGAAAATATCAAGTATTGATTGGAGCTGAAAAGTAAATTTTAAAAAGTGTAGTAAAGAGTGATGGGGGCATGGGAGAAATGCTTTAGCTAGGGTGTTCAAGGAAGGCATTTTTGAGGAAATGTTAAGATTTTAATGATGAGAAGGCAGGCATGTAAAGAGATAAACCAAAAGCCGTTCAAACAGAAGGAACACTAAATGTCAATGTCCGGAACGAGCTTGTGGTATTAAGGGCCTGAAATAAGGTCATGTGGCCGGTATATAATAAACAGGGAGGAATGTAGAAGAGATAAAAATGGAAAGGTTAGCAAGGGACAGAGAGGCCAAGTCAAAGAGTTTAGATTTTATTCTAAGTGGGAGCTATTGAAGGATTTTAAACTAGGATATTACCTGATTTAAAAAAATATTTTAGGAAGATAGCAGATTAGAAAGATACAGGACTCTCTTCTCTCCCAGAAAAATAGCTAGGGGACAGGCATAAATGGCTTGGAAAAAAATGTTCTAGGGTTTAGGACACCAGGGGAAGGCTGAACACCACCCAGAAGAGAGAGGGGCAGAGGAAAAAAATCTCAATGGAAAGACATTGAGTAGAAGCTGCAGCTGCAACCATCGGTACCCTTCCCCCACACTATGAGCAGACAGTAATGATTTCTTTAGCCTCAGGCTGGCAGCTACAGACAGACTGGGCTGCAGGGATCCACCTCCCCAGGAAACAGGAGAGAGAGGGATGCGGCCTAAGCCTGATTCAGCTTTTGGCCAACAAGTTTGGTCTACTGTGTCACACAAGCCCTTCCAGGCTGCGAAGGGTCACATCATTGTTTGCCCTGGGAATCTGCACGGGACTAAAGAGATCCAACCTCTCAATCACCCTAGCTGCTAACCAGGACTGGTTGTTGAGGATGCAGAGGAGAGTGGACTTGTTTCCTACCTGGGAAAAGGGAGGGGTCTGCCAGCAAAGCTTGGAAAACAGCCTCTGAGAAAGTTTGAGTTGTGAGGTTCTGAATAGCCTCCAGGCAGGATCCTCTGTCACATTGTTGCTGTCATGTTACAGTGAACACATTCTGCCAGGCTTCGAACTGAGGGAGCTGCTGAAGCATGCCATCTGCTGGCGGAACAAGGAAGTGCCTATGAGGAAATTAAAAATAAATAAATGAGAGGCTTTTTCCAGCCTTTCCAGTCTCCCTAAACAACATACTCCTAAACAGTCAGTGGGTTAAAGAAGAAATTGTAAGTGAAATTAGTAAATATACTGATACGAATGAAAACAAGAACACAAGTTATCAAAACTTATGGGATACAGCAAAGGCAGTGATGAAAGGGAAATTTACAGCTTTATGTGCCTATATTAAAAAAGAAGAAAAAGCTAAAGTAAAGATTTTTCTAACTGAACAAATGCAGAAACTAGAAAAAGAATGGCAAGCCATTCCGAAAGCAAGCAGAAGAAAAGAAACGATAAAGCTTAAAGCAGAAATAAATGAAGTTGAGAAAAAAAACAATAGAAAAAAAAATCAACAAAACCCAAGCTATTTCATTGAGAAGGTCAATATAATTGATAAACCCTTAGCTAGACTAACAAAGAAAATAAGACAGAAGATGTAAATAAAATCAGAAATGAAATGGAGGCAGGAGTTATGACTGACCCCACAGAAATAAAAAGGTTCACAGTAGGATATTATGAGAAACTGTATGTCAAAAAACTAGACAACCTAGATGAAAGGGACAAATTCTTAGAAATGCACAAACAACTTACAGTGACTCTATAAGAAATACAAGAACTTAAACCAATTGCATTTGAAGAAATTGAACCAGTCATTTAAAATTTCTCAGAAAAGTACAGGACCAGATGGCTTCACAGGTGAATTCTAACAAGCATCTCAAGAAGAATTAACACCAATCCTGTTTAAACTCTTCCAAAACATTGAAGAGGAGGGAAAATTACCTGATATATTTTATGTAGCCAACATCACCCTAATACCAAAGCCAGGTAAAGATAGTACAAGAAAAGAATATTACAGTCCTATCTCTTTTTTTTTTTTTTTTTTTTTTTTATTATGGGTAAAAATCAAAATTCTCACAATACATACAAACATTTGCAAAATGATATATAAATATATATGCATATATGTGTATTTGCTTACAAAAATGTTATTTATATATAAATATATATACATATATTTTAAGAGGTGCTTAGATTACCTAAAATATTACACGGAACCCACTGGGATTCCCATGTTGCCCACCTCCCACACCTCCCACCACATCCCACACAAACATCTCCCACAGTGTGGCCCACCAACCTCAATGAACTTACACATCCTGGAGCCTTGCCACCAACCATAGACCACAGTTCACACTGTAGACCACACTCTCTCCCACTCAGTTCTTAGTGGTGTGTGCTGATTTAAAATGGCCTACATCCATTGCCACAACAGTACTCAGGACAACCTCTAACTCCCAAAGAAGCCCCTGTATTTCAACTGCTCATCCCCTCCCTACCCAAAAACTGTCAAGTGGCCACTGGCTCCACCTCATTGTTATAATTTCTTGCATTGCAAGAATCACCATATGTGAGCAAGAGAATACCATCAAGTCCACTCTAGTCCATAGTTCTTCCCCCAATCCAGAGGCGACTGGGATGGTGATGTCCACTCCAACTCCAAGTGAGAGAGGGCTTATATCCCATGGATATGGTGGGTGGGATGATCCTGCCTGCAGATGCAGGCCCTCTCCATTCCCTGGGATGGCCATTTCCCATCGTTGTCTCCTCACCAGGTGACTTGGATGAGTCCATTGAGCTGTAGGGTAGGAGTTGCAGCTCCACCTAGATTTCATGCACACCTGGCACATAGGTAGGTGGGAGGCTCCAGTCTCTGGAAGTATACCTAAGAAACTCCAGCATCACATGTAGGTTTGAATAGAAGGGACTGGTGAACCATGTGCAGGGAGGACTTATTTGAGTCTAATTCTGTCACTCTCAGGAGCACAGATTCCAAAATAGAACTCACTGATAAGGCATCAGTCTCTGGGGCTATCCCCCCTTATATAGGACCAGGGTGTCTCCGGAGCTCTCAGGAACCCCACTGAGTGGGGTGATAGGCACTTAGATGTTCTATGAGCTCCTACTGAGGTGTGCATAAGAGTTACCTCTGGGATGACCTCCCGACTCTCTTTGAAGTCTCTTAGCCACTTGAACTCATTTGTCTTTACCGTTTCCCCCTTTTATTCAAGGTCTTTTTCCAGTTGTGTTGCCAGTTGGCACTTGGGAAAAGTTTTCAATTAGCAATAATCGTGCCTCGGATAAACCTCATTGGCTACGATACTGCCACTGCAAAAAGCTGCCAGTTGGCACTTGGTATTAATCCCTCGTTGCCAGGGAGGCTCATCCCTGGGAGTCATGTCCCACGTTGGGGGGAAGGTAATGCAATCATATGCTGAGTTTGGCTTAGAGAGAGGCCACATTTGAGCAACAAGGAGGCTCTCAGGTGGCAACCCTTAGGCACCCCACAACTGCAGGCTAAGTCTCATTTACAAGAGCAAAGACTCACAAGGGTAGTCATCAATAAAAAAAATAATAATAATAAAAAAAAAAAACCATCAGTGGGTCATCCTATTTTGACAGGGACTGTCCCTACACTCAGAGCAGTCCTATTTCTTTAATGAACACAGATGCAAAAATTCTCAACAAAATACTTGCAAATGGAATCCAACAGCATATCAAAAGACTTATACACCACGACCAAGTGGGATTTACTCCTGGTATACAAGAGTGGTTCAACATAAGAAAATCAATTAACGAAATACATGACATTAACAAATTGAAAATCCAGCATCCTTTCTTGATAAAAAAAAAAAACAAAACAAAAAGCACTTCAAAAGGTAGGAATAGAAAGAAAATTCCTCAATATGATAAAGGACATTTATGAAAAACCCACAGCCAACATCATACTCAATGGGGAAAGGTTGAAAGCTTTCCCTGTAAGATCAGGAAAAAGACAAGGATGCCCACTGTCACGACTGTTATTCAATATTGTGCTACAAGTTCTAGCTAGAACAAATAGATAAGGAAAAAAATAATAAAACATATCCAAATAGGAAAAAAGGAAGTAAAACTCTCACTATTTGTGGATAACATGATCCTATATTTAGAAAATTCTGAACTGTCTACAACAAAGCTACTTGAGCTAATAAATGAGTTCAACAAAGTGGCAGGAGACAAGATCAACACACAAAAATCAGTAATATTTCTGTGTGCTAGAATTGAACAATTTGAGGAAGAAATCAGGGAAAAAATTCCATTTACAATAGCAAGAAAAAGACTCAAATACCTAGGAGCCAATTTAACCAAAGAAGTACAGGACCTATATCCAGAAAACGACAAAACAATGCTAAAAGAAATCAAAGACCTAAACAAATGGAAAGACACTTATGTTCACGGATTGGAAGACTAAATATCATGAACATGTCAATCCTACCCAAACTGATTGCAGCAGTTTGAGATTATTTATGAATTCCCCCCCCAAAAAAATTGTAAACTAATCTGGGTGTGATACCCTTTGAATGCATTAGATTCAGCTGACATGTCTTCATTAAATTATCTGCTAAGATTGGAGCTTTAGTTTGATCAGGTCAGTAGGACATGATTCAAGGTTGACTCCCCACCCCCTTGGTGGGCTGATATAAACGGACACTTACTTAAGAAGACACAGGGGAAGACGAGAACATGGTCATTAAAGGAGAAGGCTCAAACAGCTAAAGCCCCAGGAAGAGAGATGAGCCATTCATCTGATGGTTTTCAACTGAAGAGAACAGAGCAGCTGAGAAGGCCTGGAAGGAAACGAGCCCTATGCCAGCCTACAGCTGAGATTGGAAGAAGCTGGGACCACGGAGCCTTAAGAGGAAGAATGAAGAAGAGACCAGGCAGAGATTGCCTGCCATCTTACTTCAACACATGTCAGCTGACTTTGGTGAGAAAGTACCTCTTATGGTACCTTGAGTTGGACTCTTTAGGGCCTTGTAACAGTAAACGCTTACCCCAAATAAATACCCTTTATAAAAGCCAACAGATTTTCTGGTACTTTGCATCAGCACCCCTCTGGCTGACTAATACACTGATGTATAGATTTAATGCAATACCAGTCAAAATTCCAACAGCCTAATTTACAGAAATAGAAAAGGTAATTACCAGAATTTTTGGAAGAGAAAGTGCACCTAAATAGCCAAAAGCATTCTAAAAAAGGAAGAGTGATGTGGGAGGATTTTCATTGCCTGACCTCGAAACTTACTACAAAGCTACCGTGGTCAAAACAGGATGGTATTAGCATAAAGATAGACACGTTGATCAGTGGATTAGAATTGTGAGTCCAGAAATAAACCTCTATGGCCAAATAGTTGTTTTTCTGTTGTTGTTGTTTTGTTTTTATCTGTTAAAAAGTCTTTTATTGTTAAATTGTAAAATAAATAGAAAAATAGATTGAAAGAAATGACAAATTATAAAAGAGAGTGCAAAGCCAGGTTAGATTTAATATAATCAATTATAAAAAATAGCACAGCAACAAATCTTTATAAATGTAGATAATATAAATATAATAGAAATTAATTATAGCATAATTCTAATTTTTCTATTACAGCTCTAACTATTGGACATAATAATCTCTAAGAATGAGATAAATTATTGGTTTATATTTAATTTCCATTTAGGCCATAATTCTTTCTAGATAGTCAAATAGCCAACTGGTTTTTGACAAACCTACCAAAGCCATGGTTTTTTTTTGTTTGTTTGTTTGTTTGTTTGTTTGTTTTAAAAGATACTTAGATTAAATAAATGTTAAGCAAAAAATATAGGGATTCCCATATGCCCCCCCTCCCACACCTCCCACAACCTCCCACATAAACATCCTTCATTAGAGTGGCACATTAATTGCAATTGATAAACACATCCTGGGGCTTTGCTATTAAGCATGGACCATAGTTCACATTGTAGACCACAATCTCTCCCACACAATTCTGCATGTTATATTGATGACATAAAATGGCCTATATCTGTTGTTGCAGTGTCACTCAGGGCAATTCCCAAGTCCTGAAAAAGCCCCTGTATTACTACTGCTTTTCCCTCTCCCTGCCCCCAGAGCCTCCAGTGGCCACTGGCTGCACATCAATGTTGTAATTTCTTCCATTGCTTGAATCACAATATGTCTGTAGTAGAATACAAGTAAATCCACTCTAGTCCATAGCTCTTCCCCCCATCCTGAGGAGTCTGGGATGGTGATGTCCACTCCACCTCCAGTTGAGAGGGGGCTTATATCCCATTGGGAAGATAGATGGGATTATCCTGCCTGTAGCTGCAGACTCTCTCCATTCCCTGGGACGGCCATTGTCCATCATCATCTCCCTGCCGGTTGTCCTGAGTGAGTCCAATGAGCTATAGAGTAGGAGTTGCTACGCTACCAAGGTTCCGGGCCCAGTTGGCACATGGACAGCCCAAAGACTCAAGTCTCTGGACATATGCCTACAAACTCCAGCACCAAGTATAGGTTTAAATAGAAGGGACAGATGAGCCATGTTCAGGGAAGACATAGTTGAGTCCAACTCTGTCACTCTCAGGAGCACAAACTCCAAAGGAGGGCCCACTGGCAAGACACCAAACTCCAGAGCTATCCACCCTGACATAGGACCTGGGTGTCTCCAGAGCCCTTAGGAGCCCCACTATTTGGGGTGATATCCACTTTGGAATTCTATGAGATCCCACTGAGATGTATGTAAGCGCTACCTCTGGGATGACCTCCCGACTCATTTTGAGGTCTCTTAGCTATATAAACTCATTTGTCTTTACCTTTTCCCCCTTTTATTCAAGGCCATATTAATGGGACAAAATAGTCTCTTCAACAAATGGTGTTGGGAGAACTGGATAGCTATAACAAAAAGAATGAAAGAGGACCCTTATCTCACTCCCTATACAACAATCAACTCAAAATGGAACAAAGACCTAAATATAAAAGCCAGGACCATAAAACTACCGGAAGAAAATGTAGGGAAACATCTTAAAGACCTTGTGGTAGGTGGTGATTTCTTGGACCTTACACCCAAAGAACAAGCAACAAAAGAAAAAATGATAAATGGCAACTCCTCAAAATTAAACACTTTTGTACCCCAAAGAACTTCGTCAAAAGAATAAAAAGGCAGTGGGAAACTCAGTGGGAAAAAAATATTTGGCAATCACATATCCAACAATGGTTTAATATCCATGATATATAAAGAGATGCTACAACTCAACAATAAGAAGACAAACAACCTGATTAGAAAATGGACAAAAGACTTGAATAGACATTTGCGCAAAGAAGAAACACAAATGGTAAAACAAACAAACAAAACAAACAAACAAACAAAAAAAATCATTAAAGTTCAACACCAGTAGCAATTAGGGAAATGCAAATCAAAGCTACAGTGAGCGAGATATTATTTCACACCAATAGAATAGCCGCTATTAAAAAGACAAAGAACTACAAGTGTTGGAGAGGATGTGGAGAGATAGGAACACTTATTCGCTGTTGGTAGGAATGTAGCCACTGAGGAGGACTGTTTGGCAGTTCCTAAAGAAGTTGCATATAGATTTGCCACATGACCCTGCAATACCACTAATGGGTATATACCCAGATCTGAGAGTAGTAACACAAACAGACATCTGTACACCTATGTTCATAGCAGCATTATTTGCGATTGCCAAAAGATGGGAACAGCCCAGGCATCCATCAACCGATGAATGGATAAACATACTCACACAATGGAATATTATGCAATTTTAAGAAGAAATGCAATCATGAAGCATATGACAACATGGATCAACCTGGAGAACATCATGTTGTGTGCAAGCTAGACACAAAAGGACAAATACTGTATGATTGTGCTATTATGAACTAAGTATATTGCATAAACTAATCACGTTAATAACTAGAATATGAGTCACCAGAAAATAATATGAGGTTAGAGAATGGAAAGCTGAAGGTTAACCTGTGCAGAATTGGTTAAAAAGTTGTTTGTTAATCTTTGAAATGTAGAAAAGGTGAAAGCACCACATAATGTTTATAACTAGCAGTGCTATTATATGAGTATGACAGTGATTGAAAGGGAAGTCTACGGTCATGTATATTGCTAGAAGAAGAGCTAAGAAATGAAACATGGGACTGTATAGCATTTTAAAACCTCATGTGAAATATGAATATGGGTAATATTGCATATATAAGACTGTTTTTCTTTGCAACTGAACAAATGTATATTAACGTTACAAGATGTCAATATCAGGCAAAAACAAAACAAAACACAAAACATTATGCTAAGTGAAAGAAACCAGACACAAAGTACTATATATTGTATGATTCCACTTACATAAAATGTAAATATATATCAATTTATAAAGATGGAATTAGATTAGTAGTTATATAGGCCTGGAGAAGGATAGAGGGGTTAAGAAGTGATTGCCAAGGGGCGCAGAGTTTTTCTTTTTGGAGTAATGAAATGGTTCTAAAATTTCTTAACGGTGATGAAGGCCCACCATTGTGATTATACTAAAAGCCACTGATTATATACTTTGGATAGATCATATCATACGTGAATATATTTCAATAAAACTGCTTAATAAATAAATAATTGTGCAAGAATAACCAGAAATAGTAGCTATGTACAGCAGGGGAAGCATAGAGAGATTGAGAGGTGAAGAATTTTCTTGTTCCTCTGTTTTTGTTTATTATTATTTTTGAAATAATGAAAATACTCTAACGATTGAAGTGATGAATGCACAACTATGTGATTATACCAAATACCATTGATTGTACACTTTGGATGAATTGTATGCTTTATTAATATGTATCAATAAAATTTATTTGTTTTCGAAAAAAGAAAGTAATAAGCCTCCCCAGAGGAAAAGAATGTACAGATGGTACTGTAAACTCTAATCTTCTCAGGGCTGTATACTCCCTTCCTGCAATAACATCACCAGACACCCCTTTTGTGTGCTTCATGTAACTCCAACAGAAGCTGTGTTCTCATATCCTATGGAATGTCTTTGTTCTGAGACCCCTTATATTGCCCCTCCTTTTCTCGCCTTTTTGTGGTACGCCACCTTCATTATCTGGACCACTGTCCCCAGAGAGACTCTCTCCTGTCTGTAGTCCCAATAAAGCTTATGTCTAATTCAGAAAAAAAGAGAGAAAAATTATTTTAGAAAGATCAGAGCAACTATTGTATGAAGAATAGCCCATAGAGGAGCAAGAATGATAGTGGAGCTAATCTGACTTTCTAGATAAGACATGACAGTGGATTGACTAAGGATGTAGCATTGAAGAAAGGTGGAATGTTCCAAATGCTCGAAGTATTTTGACAGTAGTAGTAGCAGTAGAACTTGCTGAGGGATTGGATGCAGGGCATGAGGGAAATAAATAACTAAATGCTTGAGGTAAACTTCCAAGTAGTTACATAACTTTAATCAAATGACTTTATACCTTAACTCACTTTCCCTACCTTAGTGATAGTTAAAATGATAAGTTTAAATTTAAGATAATATGTCAGCCTTTAGAGAAAATGTATTAAATTCATATTTTAAAAGTCTCGGTGTTATTATTTGATTAGACTGTTGTACAACAAAGAATTAACAAGGCCTGAGACTGCTATCCTTATAAAGACCTGTTTGCAAACTTAGCCCTTGATTGGCATCTGGCTACTTGGATTTTAAGCTTGTTCTCACAATTCCCTGATAAGGGTGGTTTGCTATGATTAAACTGTGCAAACAATATAGTTTATACAGAGCACCTACTTTCCTTTTGGGAGTCTGGAGTTTTGGCACATACTAGGTGGAGCTTACATAAGTGACCAGGGATCAATTAAAAACCTTGGACACCAAATTTCTAATGAGCTTCTCTGCTAGACAGCACTTCACATGTGTTGTCACAATTCCATTTTAAAGGAATTTGGCATGTCTTGACTCCACAGGAAGAGGACTCTTAGAAGCTTGCACCTGGTTTACTCCAGACTTCTCCCCACGTGTCTTTTTCCTTTGCTGATTTTGCTTTCTATCCTTTCACTACAGTATTACCCATGAGTACAACTGAGTCCTATGAGTCCTTCTAGTAAATCACTGAACCTGGGGATAGTCTTGGAGACCCCTGATTGATGTGCTAGTGTACATTCACCATTTTTATTGCACAACAATTAAATAAATATGTAATTCTTCCATAAACTGATACAGAATGATTTTTCAAACATTAGCTAGAACATGGACTATAACCTAAATGATAATGTTTTAGAGAGGAAAATTAAGAAGATGACAACACCAATTATATATAATACATATTACAGACATACCTCATTTTATTGCACTTAATTTTATTCTATTTGCAGATTTGCATTTTTTACAAATTGAAGGTTGGTAACAATGCTGCATAGAGCAAGTCTATTGACACCATTTTTCTAACAGCACGTGCTCACTTGGTGTCTCTGTCAAAAGTTGTAATTCTCACAATATTTCAAACTTTTTTGTTATTATTATGTCTGTTATGGTGATTTGTGATCAGTGATCTTTGATGTTACCATTATAACATCATGGTTGTTACCACCAACCATGCCCATATAAGACAGTGAACTTAGTTGATAAATTTGTGTGTTCTGACTGCTCTACCCACCAGCCCTTCTCTGTCTCACTCTCTCAGCCTTCCCTATTCTCTGAGACACAGCAATATTGAAATTAGGCCAATTAATAGCCCTACAATGGCCTCTAAGTGTTCAAGTGAAAGGAAGAGTTGCATGTCTCTTACTTTAAATCAAAAGCTAGGAATGATTAAGCTTAGTGATGAAGGTATGTTGAAAGCCAAGGTAGGCCAAAAGTTAGGCCTCTTACACCAAACACTTAGCCAAGTTGTGAATGCAAAGGAAAAGTTCTTGAAGGAAATTAAAAGTGCTACTGCAGTGAACACATGAATGATAAGAAAGTGAAACAGCCTTATTACTGATATGGGGAAAGTTATAGCGATCTGGATAGAAGATTAAACCAGCCCCAACATTCCCTTACGTCAAAGCCTAATCCAGAGCAAGGCCCTAACTCTTTAATTCAGTGAGGGCTGATAGAGGTGAGAAAACTACAGAAAAAGTTTGAATCTAGCAGAGCTTTGTTCATGAGGTTTACGGAAAGAAGGCATCTCCATAACCTAAGAGTACAAGGTGAAACAGCAAGTGTTCCAGAAGATCTAGCTAAGATAATTGATGAAGGTGGCTATACTAAACAACAGATTTTCAGTGTAGATGAAACAACATTCTCCTGGAAGAAGATGCCATCGAGGACTTTCCTACCTGAGAGGAAACGTCAATGCCTGGCTTCAAAGCTTCAAAGGCAAACTGACTCTCTTGTCAGGAGCTAATGCAACTGGTGACTTTAAGTTGAAGCCAATGCTCATTTACCATTCCAAAAATCCTAGAGTCCTTAAGATTTATGCTAAATCTACTCTGCCTGTGCTCTACAAATGGAACAACAAAGCAAGCCTGGCTGACAGCACATCTGTTTACAGTATGGTTTACTGAATATTTTAATCCCACTGCTGAGACCTACTGCTCAGAAAAAAAGATTCCTTTCAAAGTATTACTGCGCATTGACAATGCACCTGATCACCCAAAAGGTCTGATGGAGATGTACAGTGAAATGAATCTTTCATGCCTGCTACCACAACATCCATTCATTCTATAGCCCATGGATCAAGGCATAATTTCAGTTTTCAAGTCTTGTTATTTAAGAAATACTTTTGAAAATAATGGCTGCTATGGATAGTGATTCCTCTGATGGATCTGAGCAAAGTCAATAGAAAACCTTCCAGGAAGGATCACCATTCCAGATGCCATTAAAACATTGGTGGTTAATGGAGGTCAAAATATCAACATTAACAGGAATTTGGGAGAATTTGATTCCAACCCTCATGGATGACTTACCAGGGGTTCAAGACTTCAGAGGAAGTAACTGCAGATGTGGTAGAAATAGCAAGAGAATTAGAATTAGAAGTGGAGCCTGAAGATGTGACTGAATTGCTGCAAAGAAAATGATTTCTTGAGATGGAATCTAATCTTATGAAGATGTTGTGAACATTGTTTAAATGATAACAAAGGACTTAGAATGTTACATAAACTTAGTTAATAAAGCAGTGGCAGAGTTTGAGAAGATTGCCTCCAATTTTGAAATAAGTTCTACTATTGGTAAAATGCTTTCAGATAACATCACATGCTACAGAGAATCTTTCATGAAAGGAAGAATCAATGAAGCAAACTTCATTGTTTTCTTATTTTAATAAATTTCCACAGTCACCTCAACCTTCAGCAGCCACCACTCTGATCAGTCAGCAGCCATCAACATTGAGGGAAGACCCTCCACCAGCAAAATTATGACTCGCTGAAGGCTCAGATGATGGTTAGCATTTTTTAGCAGTAAAGTATTTTTTTTTTTTAAGATTTTATTTATTCATTTATCCCCCCCTTGCTGCTTGTGCTCGCTGGGTCAGCTAACCACACCGTGCAGGTGGGCTTGCCTTCACCAGGAGGCCCCGGGAACTGAACCCGGGGCCTCCCATATGGTAAACGGGAGCCCTACTGATTGAGCCACAGCCGCTTCCCGAGCAGTAAAGTATTTTTATGCTAAGGTATGTACATTGTTTTTTAGACATAATTCTATTGCACACTTAATAGACTACAGTATAATATAAACATAACTTTTATATGTATTAGAAAACCAAAAATTCATGATTTGCTTTATTGTGACATTTGCTTTATTGCAGTAGTCTGGAACTAAACTGGCAGTATCTCTGAGGTTTGCCTGTATATGCCATATAAAATGTTGGGGGGATACTCTGGTTTCTCTTCAGATCGTATAAATCTTTCGCCTTTTACTAAAGATTTCCGTGGAGAGAAACAAACAAACAAAAAATAAATAAATAAATAAAATAAAATGTTGGGGGAGTGGATGTGGCTAAGCAGTTGAGCATCCACCATTTCGGTTCCCGGTGCCTCCTGAAAAAAAACAAAAATAAACAACAAGGAAAACAAACAAAAAAACCAACTCAGGGAAGCTGATGTGGCTCAGTAAGTTGAGTGCCGGCTTCCCACAGGCGAGGTCCCAGGTTCAATCCCCGGCCTCCAGTACTTTAAAAAAAATAAAAAAAATAAAAAGTTGGCATCCTTTTTTACAGTGGTTGTGTCTATGGAAAACAGAATGAAAAAGCATAAGCAGTTTTTCTCAACCTGCAATTCACAGTTCCACTCTCAGGGGTCCACAGGTCCATTAACTGATTTTTATATTTGGGGTTTTCATTTATCTGGTATTCTCAAAGAAATAAACATAAGCATATTCTGGTATACTAACATGCAACTTGTGTTCCTGTTAAGTTTGTATTTAGAATTTCATTATGTCAGAGTGATTGCTTAAACTCGCAATGTTTAATTTCTAATTTTCCCAAAAATAGAGGGCTCAAGTTTGAGAAATTTTACCTAACAGAATTTTGGGGCTATATGTAGAATATTTATGTTTGTTTTTTTGTTTATTTGTTTGTTTGGTTTTTTTTTTAGATATTCATTTATTTATTTATTTATTTATCCCCCCTTGCTGCTTGTGCTCGCTGTGTCCATTTGCTGTGTGTTTTTCTGTGTCTGCTTGTCTCCCTTTGTTGGGTCGTCCTGCTGCATCAGCTCACCGCGCCATGCGGGCTGGCTTACCTTCGCCAGGAGGCCCCAGGAATCGAACCCAGGGCCTCCCATATGGTAAACGGGTGCCCTATCGATTGAGCCACATCCGCTTCCCTTTGGTTTTTTTTTTTTTAGTGGAAGATGTTCAGAAGCAATTACACACTTAAAGGAACTTGGTCGTGGTTCCTGGATTTATCACTATTTTACTATATATATAGGCAAATCCCTTTGGTATCCAACAAACATTTCTCCCTTAGCTCCAATTTCCTCAGCTTAGAAGGGAAAGAGGAAAGGAAGAGAAAAAGAGTTTAAATTGACCTTGACTCTAGGGGTCCTTCTCAGGTAGAAACGTTTAGCCCTTTAATCATACTAAAACTATAGCCTTTGCTTTTTTTGTAGCCTGTGATGGTTGGAAGAAAAAGTACTTTGAAACAAAGAAAGTTACAGCATCATTAGAGGAGGTTTTAACAAAACTTCGAGAAGATTTGGAACTTTACTATAAAAAATTGCTCATGCAACTTGAAGCCAGGGAGATCAAGATGAGGCCAAAGAATTTGGCAAACATCACAGACTCTAAGGTGGTACTAAATGTGTTCCCTTTCTATTAGAAGAGTCCTGTTCAAAATACATGTTTTATAATTTTTTTTTTTTTTAGGAGGTACTGGGCATAAAACCTGGGAAGCAGGTCCTCAAATCACTGAGCTACACCTGCTCCCCTATAATTGTTGATACTATCATATTTAGGATGTTTGGGGCTACAAGTAACAAAACCCTCACTTAAACTGGTTTTAAAAAATAAGGAAATTCATGACTTCATATAATGGGAGGAAAGTTGCTGGGGAGATAAAATCAGCAGTTTAATTATGCTTTCAAAGCCCTTGGTGCTTTTAATATTTCCTCCCTATTATTTTCAATGTTGGCTTCATTCTAATGCTGCTTTTCCTCATGTTATCAAGAGAGTTACCAATGGCAATTAGGGCTGAATGACCCCCAAGAACAGAGAGAAACCTCTTCCTGAATCATGGAATATACAAATCTTTCCCTTTAGCTTTGTGGATATCAAAAAGGCCTACCCCTGGATCAAAAATGGTTACCAGGGAACACAATGTTCTGACTGACTTAGACTATTTATGATCTTCTTCTGTACCTGGGTATGGAGTCTCTTTCCCAATTATATGGGAAAGAGATGAATACCTGAAGAAATAGGACAGGGACTAATAATAGCCACTATGATTGGTTTTTTTAGAAAAATGTTTTACATCTGTGGAATCTAATGGTATTGATATTCTAAAGAAATTATATTAAATTTTGATCAATTCATATTTTCTTGAGATAGTCTTGAATCTTGACAATCAAAGATATAAAGTTTATCCTATTATTGAATACTTCCTCCATATAACTAAACAACAGAAAAAAAATTTCCAGAGGCCATTTAACAGTTTGATTTTTTAAAATTAATTTCACTTACCTAAAATAGGTTTTTTAATATGTCAATTATGATTAAAAGTAAAGATTTAATTATAGATGTGATGAAACATTGGAAGTTTACCAGTCTATATAGATTTTTTTTTTTAATATATAGATTTAATATAAAATCCCAATAGGTTCAAATAATGATTTGTCCATATTAGCTGATACTTTTTATTTTACTGTTCAATATAGGATCATATTTTCTCATAAAGGCAGTTTAAAATTCTTCAATAACTTCCTCATACATTTTTCTGGGCAAAAGTAACCAAAAATATATGTTATATTAGATAGTTTTCTTATGTAAAGTATTGTATTTTATTATTAAATAAAATAATTCTAACCTGATTCAACTAATAAAGCATTATGCTAATTTCTAAAAGCTTGCTAATATCTTAAACCTAGCTTATTCCTCTCATAGTATTAATTATTGGTTTCTGTGGTACTCAATTAATGGTAACTTTTACAAATATCTATTTATTTCCATAATAAGTGAAGGATGTAGTAGAACAGAAGAAAAAGTGGTCCCTAAAAATGTAGACTATATGCCAAGAAATCAACAAGTAAATAGTAACTTACTCCAAAGCAATTAAGTTAATTTTATGGAATAGGTAATTTTCATGATTTGCACTTTTGATATTTGTTATCACTTTGCAGTTTATATTTGCAAGGAAGTTAAAAGTAAAAATGTATAAATGTTATACTACATAAAGACATTTTTATTTATCTCATGCAGAATTACCTTATAATTCAGATCACTGAAGTACAGCATGCAATTGACCAACTTAAGAGAAAATTGGATACTGACAAAATGAAACTCATAATAGAAGTTAAGGTAATTTATATTTCTTCCAGTCAGATTATAGTATTTATCTTAAAATAATATATTTTGGTGTTTTAACTTTGGGTGTAGATAATATAAAGGTAGTCAGGATTGATTGAGTGTCATAAAATTTAACAGCAGAGAACATGAGCAGAAAAAAAATGCAAGACTAAATCCTGTGAAAAGCTGCATGTTATAACAAAACCAAAGTAAAATTTAGTAAAAGCTAAAGGACCCTGTGAATCAGTGTATAGTCTCAAACAAATATTTTAAGTTTCCATATTTTAGAGTCATTCATAAACAAAGCTAACAACCAGTCACCTCTTTTCCAAATTCCCATTTAATTTTTTTCCCTCTCTAGGATAATTACCACACTTTCTCTAGTTATTTTACATATATATAAATAACGATGGGTCCTCTACTAGATATTAAGCTTCTTTCAGGGCAGACACTGTGCCTTAGTTAACTGTTTCTTCCATAGGACCTTTACTGTAGTAGATACTTAGTTGAGGGTACTGGGCATACTTTACTTATTTCATAAAAATTGTGTATGATTATTACATCATTGAAATAACCTCTGAAGTATAGGTGTCTTAAAAGTTTCTCTTGTTCAACAGAAAAAAGGATTATGCATTTTTACACAAGTATCCACTCAGGACAGGAGAATGGATTGATAATTATATAAATGCTCTCAATTCACCACTTTATCAGCTTTATGACAGAATAATGACTGTTTCTCTGTAGAGGAAGAGATAATTTTTCCTTACCTGGCTAGAATAGGCACTGTCCAATAGGTCTTTCAGCAATGATGAGCAAGTAGCTACCATATTGGACAGTGCAGTTCTGTATTCTTTTGACAAGCAGCATTTTCTGACAAGCAGCCTTCTCAAAGCTAAGCCCTGGCTCAGCATTGAGAAGATTAAAACATAAAATACAGAAAAAGAAAAGGGCAAAAAACAGTTTTTAATAAATAAAATAGGTTATTTAACATTTTTATACAGTATGCACTTGTCTTAGTTTCCAGGCTGCTAAGACAAATACCATACATAGGTTGGCATTACAACAGGCATTTATTGGCTCATGGTTCCAGGAGCTAGAAGGCTTGCTTCTTCCTAAGGTTGGTAAATTCTGGCTGGCTCACAATTCTTGGGTTCCTTGGCTTTCCTGTTACATGGCAATGTCTTCTATTTTCTCTTCTGGGTTCCACTGGCTTCAAGGTTCTTTTGACTTCTAGCTTCTGGCTCCTACCCTTGACTTTCTCATTATAAGGCCTCCAGTAGTAGGATTAAGACACATCCTGATTCAGCTGGCCATCCCTTAACTAAAAATAACATCTTCAAGTGGATGGGATTAAGATTATGTTTTTTTTTCTGGGGTACATAACTCAATCTGCCACAGCACTCAAAAATAATTTTTTCAATGAATGAAAACTCAGTGTGTATTTTAAAAATGGAGAGAAAGCCAGTGTAGAAAAGAAATATTGTATACACTTAAAGATAGCTTAAAGGGTGGAAATAAGAGTAATAAAAATGCCCCCAGGGCCTTTAATTATGTCTCTCTCATGCCCTTTTCTTTTAGAAAGCATGCACATTAGATCCTACCATCTTTGTATATTTTAATCTTATAAATATCACTTATGAATGATTTGAACCCAAATCAGAATTGCTAGTACTTAGTAGTAAAGATAAATAAAATAAGAAAAAAGAGAACCACATTTTCAGCTTATGGACTGGCAAAAAAATACTACATTTAACCATAATGTCTGATTGGCACATAGTAGAAATGAAATTATTTATTGATTTCTGAATGATCTACCCAAAACAGCTCTACCTGTAGGATTCAGAGCTAAGGGGCAGAACACCTAGCTTGAGTCTGTAACCATATTTATTCAAGATAGTGGAGCATAGGTAGTGAGTCACAAACTTTAATGTGAGAATCATATTAAAATGCATGATCCTTCTCAGTAGGTCTTGGGTACAGGCTGAGATTCTTCATTCCTAACAAGCTCCCAGGAAATGCTAATACTGTTTGTCCACAGACAATACTTATGATAGAAAGGGCTCTGGTACTAAATCTCTTGAGTTTGAACCTTGGCTTGCCACTTCACTAGTTTTAACACCTAGGGCAACTTAACTTCTATGGGTCTCAGTTCCCTCAACTGTAAAATGGGGATACTACTAGCATCTGACTTAATATTAAGTTTTTGAGAGAATCAAAGAGTTTAATGCACTTAGAAGAGTGCCTGCCACACAGTAAGCACTATTATATTTCTTAAGGGCTGGAAATTAAATCTTCCTCCTTTCCTTCCCTTCCTTCCTTTTTTTCCTTTTTATGATTTCTTTCCATAAGAACAACAGATTTTTAAGCTTGTGCAAAAATAAAATTATTTCTCACTATAGTTTTTAGAACAGTTTAATTTTATTATGCCTATGTGTTAACAAAGCATATCTAGCAATAAATAAGCTTATTAAGCAGGATATATGGACCTATACATTTCCTGTAGTGATTCAGCGGTATAAAGGCATTGAAGGCAAAAGAGAGAAGGCAGTTAAAGCAGTTACCAAATCCCTTATTTACATGACAATTATGATGTATGATGTGATGATTAGAAGAGTAAGATGAAGTTCTTTTTATTAAAAGTTACTTATTTTTATAGATGAGAAAACAAGCAGTTTCAGATTTACGAATATTAAAAGCTGAACTGGCACAGAAGAAAATTAATACATCTTTGCAATCTCAATTAGGTATGTTAACTTTTATTTGTCAAAGAATTAATATTTATTTAAACAGATTTGTCTAACCACTGTTATCCATGCCAATGTTTTATATAAATCTTAAGATGTAGTTTCTTCACTTTTCATGCAGGTTATTAAAGTGTTTCTGAAAATATTTTATGTAACATAAAGCAAAATGGTGATTATATTTGAAGATTTCAAATTTATTATATATTATTTTATAGTATATTTTATAATTACTTTTAATTTTTAAATGATCTTAAATTTTAAGAGCTAATGATTTGAAATCTAATTTAAAATTTTTTCATCATAGTTTCATAAGAATATATTTTCATGTAAATAACAATTTCATTTAATTTTTCATTGTATTTTAACTACAAGCAATCTGGGAACCTAAATAAGGATATTGAACCTGCTATTAAAAGAGCTATGATAGAGATTAGTATCTAAGAACTTAAATTTTTTTATTAATTTATTTTAGAAATATAAAGACAGTAGTGATACAGTATATACTATGGAAAATGGTCAACTTTACTCTGCCACAAGCAAATGTGCAAATAGGAAATATAATATTCGCTTAAGAAATGGTTGAACCATCTTTTATTCCAACTTAGAGGGGAGAAAATATACAGGGCAGACAGGCTTTATATGAGTCTAGAGTACAAGGATGCAGATTTTTAATCTCTGTATTTACAGGAACTAATATAAGTGTAGCTCAATGTTGTTCTTAATTGCTTTGAGAAACAGAATAGAGATTTCTGTACATTTAGAAAAGTTCTTTGCCCAAAATTTTATTTTTAGAAAGAGGAACATTTATTAAGAAACCATTTAACAACTTTAATAATTAAAAGTAAAATGTAGATGTAGAAAAAGAAAAATTTGACTATGAAAAGAGAACTAACCAATAAATAAGTTAGAAATGCCAAAAAATGAAGGAATACGAATAATTGGAAGGGAAAATGACAGTGGATAGATTTGGTTTCAAGTTATTCCTATTGTAAAATTTCAGATATAACTTCATAAAAATATAATTTAGTTGGAAAATATTAGGTAGCTGTAACCTACTAATTCAAAATATTACTTAAGTATCTTCTTATATTTTGTGAGTACTTTTAATCCTTTATATTCTTTGTTTCTTACTCACTGTCTAGAGGTTTTAAGTGAGTTTAGTTCAAGTGCCACAAGAAAATGAGTGCTATATTGAGTCAGGAAGCAGAAAAATTATCATCAGTTGATGACCTTAAAGAAGAGACACTAAATTGCAGGTTTTTAATTTAAAATTTATTGAAAAGAGTAAACAGAGGAAACTGCTTCTCAAAGATAAGATTTTTAAAAATGTATTCTAAGCAAACAATTTCCACTTCAAAATATACATATTTTAAAGATTAACATTGATTTGTAAGCATATATTTTAACATCATGGGAAAAATTAGCATAATGAAATTCTGAAAGCAATTGTCTAATTAAGTGTTAAAACATCTTGAAGAGGAATATTTAAAACAGTAGTTAATTTGTTTCTTACCTTTGTGTTCATAGAGCACTGAATATATTAATATGTATTTTTTCAAATTGAAGCAATCATTTATTTTATCTGTTTTTTGAGCATCTTAATAATTAAGAATATAGCAATATGACAAAAAATGTATACATATGTTACTATTTATCTTCACAAGAAAATAGATCAATTTATAAAGATAATTTTTCTAAATCTTTATAGTTTTACAAAAGTGTTCATCTCTGTCACAATGTTGGCTTTAAAACTTTCCACATTTCTTCAGTTTGCTGTTTAGCTGCAGCATCTCCAGAGTAGTCAAGACAGTTTCCATTCCACATGCCAATGCCCCGTAAGCCATGGTTTTTTATATACGCTGCCTTTAAAGAAATGCTTTTAGGGTTATCATACCATACTTGATGAAAATGGCCAGCAGGATCCTATACAAATAAATTAAAATGGAAATTTAAAGTTAAGTACAATAAGAGGGAAAATTTCTTCTTAAATCCAATGATTCAGAAAGGATACTAGAATGAATGATAGGAAAGTTTTGGTAATGGATGGTGGTGATGTTAGCACAATATTGTGAAAGTAATTAACACCACTGAACTGTATACTTAAAAGTGATTAAAATGGGAAATTTTAGTTTGTATGTATGTTATCGGAATAAAATTTTTCAAAAAAACGTAGAACTGTACAGCACAAAAAGTTAACCCTAATGTAAAGTATGGATTATAATTAATAATATAATTATATTAATATTGTTTCATAAATTGTAACAAAGCCACCACACTAATACAACATATTAATATTAGGGAAAACTGTGTGGCACGGTGGATATGGGAACCCTATATTTTATGATTTTTCTGTAAATCTACAACTGCTCTAATAAAAAAATTTAATGATAAAATGAAATAATACAGTTTTTAGGGTACAATACTTTCCAGCTCTATTATTCCATGGTTTTATTTATAATACTTTCTAGACATTATTTTTCATGGTACTTTACGTAAATGAGCCTACCAATATAATCTATTTTATATCCCTCTCATCCCCTAAGATTCCTTTCTTGGTCTGATCCAATGATTATCAACCAAGATGCACATCAGAATCATTTATGGGGTTTTTAGAAATACAGATTCCTGGGCCCCACACCACATAACTAATGAATCAAAATTTTCCTGGGCTGGGTGCTAGGACATTTGTTTGTTTGTTTTGTGTTTTAATGTTCCATTAGGTAATGTTGATATGCAGCCAAAGTTAAAGAACATTGCCGTGGTCCTCTAAAACCAGCTTATATACTCTTTTATATTCCCTACAGTTCCTGGAAGTGTGCCTAGTTAGGAGCTCAACAGATCAACTTGTATATGATAAATCAGCCAAATCAAAAGGTAATTGCAATGGAGGGAGGAAAGTACCTCCTTCTCTAGTTCTTGGAGAGTTGATTCGAAGAGCCTATCAGGTCTGGACTCCATGGGTGACTTAAGCACACACCTGTTTAAGAACTATAAATTAGATTTCATGCTCACTTTCCATCCTGTAAGGGTCTTTTCTCTAGCATCATCTGCCTCTATCTAATACAAAGTATCTCTCAGGAGACACATTAGCTATTGGATAAGGTATAAAGGATAAAGGAAAGAGGAGAGAGCAGACTGAGCAAAAGGGTAAAGGAAGGGGGAAAAGATAGGAGGCAAAAGTAGACTAACCTGTGACTAAAAATAATCTACTGATTTTTGTATACATCTAGGAGACTGTTTTTAAAGGCAAATGTGCACAAATACCAGTAATATTTTTAAGGTAGCCCTACTGGAATTAGAATGGTCTTCTAAGATGTCTACTTTGAATGACAGTAGTCACTTAGTAAATGAATAAGCTGTGGCAGATTTGTGTATAATAGACTCATTACATACAAACATCTCATCCGATATGTTATATTTCATTCTTCAAAATCTTCAGAATTTGTGATATTGAAGGGTAACTTCCAGGAAGATGCTGGATGAGAAAAACACAGGACTCTTTTCTCCCAGAAAAACCGCTAGGGGACAGGCAGAAATGGCCTGGAAAAAATCTTCTAGGGTTTAGGACTCCAAGGGAATGCTGGACCTGCCCAGAAAATAAAGGGGCAAAGGAAAAGAATGGAGATGGCAAAACTGTGAGTTAAAAGTAGCAGCTGCAACTGCTGGCACCCTCCCTCACCCTATAGACACTTTTGAATTCTCAGACCTCAGGGTCCTGGCTACAGACAAAGGGGACCCCAGGGATCCACTTCCTCAGGAAAGGGGAAAGGGAGGAACATGGCCTAAGGCTGACAGCTTTTGACCTACAAATGTGGTCTGCTGGGTCCCTCAAGCCCTTCAAGGCCGGGGGGGGCCAAGCCATTGTTTACCTTGGGAGCAAGCAAAGGACTAAAGAGATCCGACCCTCTCAGTCTCCCTACCTACTGACCAAGACTGGTTGTCGAAGATGCAGAGGGGTGTGGAATTACTCCCTACCCAGGAAAAGAGAGGGGGCTGCCAGCAAAGGCTGGCAAACTGCCTCTGAAAAAGTTTGAAATAAAACTTTCTCTAGGCAGGATCCTCTATCACATTGATCCAGTCCATGTTGAAGCAAACACACTCCAACCAGGCTTTGAATTGAAAGGGCTGCCAAAGAGCGCCGTTTCCTGGCTGACCAAGGAGGTGCACATGAAGAAATTGAAAGTGTATAAGAGAAGCTTTACCTGGCCTTTACAGCCTTCCTCCCCAAGGCCCTTGGAAGCAGGTGTGCAACCCATTACTGGGCCAAGGGCCCATATTTGACCAACTAACAGGGACAATCCTAAAGACCAAGAACAGGTTGAACCAAGAATCAAAGAACAGCAGTAACACACAGCCTCCTACCACTAAATTACTAAAAAAGAGAGAGAAATTGAGCATCTGAGTAAACTCAGCACTCTAATCAGATGCCTAGACATCAGCAAAAAATCATAAGCCATACTTAGAAAATGGAAGAAATGGCCCAAAAAAAGGAATATATCAAAGCTCCAAAAGAGACGCAGAATTTGAGACAACTAATCAACAAGATTCATACAAATTTCCAAAATCAAATTAATGAGTTGAAAGACAATATGGCTAAAAAGATAACAGATATCACGAAGACACTGAGTGAGCCCCAAGAAGAATTTGAAAACCTGAATAGAAAAGTAACAGAGCTCATGGGAATGAAAGACACAATAGGTAAGATCAAAAACATATTAGAGGCATAAAACAGCAGACTCAAAATGATAGAATAAAGAATAAGTGATACTGAAGACAGAACAGCTGAAATTGAAGAGAGAAGAACAGAGAGACAAAAGAATGGAAAAATTGAGCAGGGGCTCAGGGAGTTGAATGATAACACAAAGTACAACAACATACATGTCATGGAAGTACCCAGAAGGACAAGAGAAGAGAAAAGGGGCAGAAAGAGTATTTGAGGAAATAATGGCTGAAAATTTCCCAACTCTTATGAAAGAAATGAATTTACATGTCTAAGAAGTGCAGCATACCCCAATCAGAATAAATGCAAATAGACTTATTCCAAGAGACATACTACTCAGAATGTCAAACATCAAAGAAGAGGAGAAAATCCTGAGAATAGCAAGGGAGAAGCAAACCATCACATACAAGGGACACCCAGTAAGACTTGGTGCAAATTTCTCATCAGAAACCATGGAGGCGAGAAGACGGTGTGATACAATTAGGATACTGAAAGAGAAAAACAACCAGCCAAGAATTCTTTATCCAGCAAAACTGTCCATCAAATATAAAGATGAGTTTAAAATATTCAAAAATGAACAGAAAATGAGTTCATAAAAAAAAGAATCCACATTTGCAGGAAATAATAAAGGGAACCTTATAGCCTGAAAGAAAAAGACAGGAGAAAGAGGTTTGCAGGATAGTATAGAAAACAAAAATAACAGAAAGGATAACCAAAAGAGTAACAAGAAAGATGTAGGGAAGCGGCTGTGGCTCAATCAGTAGGGCTCCCGTTTACCATATGGGAGGCCCTGGGTTCGGTTCCCGGGGCCTCCTGGTGAAGGCAAGCCCGCCCGCACGGCGTGGTTAGCTGACCCAGCGAGCACAAGCAGCAAGGGGGGGGATAAATGAATAAATAAATAAAATCTTTATAAAAAAAAAAAAAAGAAAGATGTAAATAAGATATGACATATGAAAACCAAAGAATAAAATGGTAGAAGTAAACAATGCATTTACAGTAATATCATTGAATGTGAATGGATTAAACTACCCAATCAAAAAATACAGGCTTACAGAATGAATACAAAAACATAAGCCTTCTGTATGCTGCTGTGGCAGTTTGGCATTGTTTATGAATTCCAAAAATTGATATTGGATTATGTCTGTAAACTGATCTGTACCTGGGCATGATTAAATTATGATTAGGGCTTTGATTGGGCCATGTCAGTAGGATGTTGAGTCCCTGCCCCCTTGGTGGGCGGGACTCATATAGAACTACATGGCAGAGCAGAGGAGTGAGTTGGAGTTTTGATGCTAAGTTTCTGAGCTGGAGCCCAGGAAGTGAACACATAGGAGAAGAACACAGAGGAATGGAGATGGCTCCTTAGACACAGCAGAAGCCCCGAGGAGAGAGACAGAGTCGTTTGCCTGATAGTATACAGCTGGACTTGTGGAGAGAGCACAGCAGCTAAGCCTGGAGAGAAATGGAGCCCCAGGAAGAGAGGCTAAACCCTCGCAGATGTTGGCAGCCATTTGCCCCAACATATGGCAATAGACTTTGGTGAGGGAAGTAACTTATGCTTTATGGCCTGGTAACCATAAGCTTCTACCCCAAAATAAATAACCTTTATAAAAGCCAACCAATTTCTGGTATTTTATATTAGCACCCCTTTGGCTGACTGATATAGTTGCCTACAAGAGACTTACCTTAGACCCAGGGATACAAACCGGCTGAAAGTGTAAGGTTGGAAAAAGATACTCCATGCAAATAGTAACCCAAAAAGAGCAGGTGGAAGCAGATGGGGCCCAAACGATTGAGCTCCTGCCTGCCACATGGGAGGTCCCTGGTCCGATTCCTGTTGCCTCCTAAAGAAGACAGCTGGCACGACGGGCAGGTGCAGCAAGTTGATGCAACAAGAGACACAAGAAGAAAAATAACAAGAGACAAAACAAAGCAGGGAACAGAGGTGGCTCCAGCAATTAGGTGCCTCCCTCCTATATCGGAGGGTCCAGGTTCGGTTCCTGGTGCCTCCTAAAGAAACAAGGAAGATGAACAGACACAGCAAGTGCAAACAACGAGGGAGTGGGGAGAAATAAATAAAATAAATCTTTAAAAAAAAACAAAAACAGGAGCAGGGGTAGCTATACTAATATCAGACAAAATAGATTTTAAATGCAAGAATGTTTTAAGAGATACAGAAGGCCATTATATATTAATAAAAGGGCCAATCCACCAGGAAGAAATAACAGTCATAAATATCTATGCACCTAACCAAGGTACCCCAAAATACATGAGGCAAACTGGCAAAACTGAAGAGAGAAACAGACATCTCTTACAATAATAGTTGGAGACTTTAACACATCACACACATCATTAGATAGAACTAGATAAAAGATCAACAAAGAAACAGAGAACTTGAACAATATGATAAATGAGTTAGACCTAACAGACACATACAGAACATTACACCCAAACTCAATGGGTTATACATTCTTCGCAAATGCTCATAGATCTTTCTCCAGTATAGACCACATGTTAGGTCACAAGGCTGGTCTCAATAAATATAAAAAGATATACAAAGCACATTCTCAGATCATAATGGAATGAAACTAGAAAGCAATAATAGACAGGAAACAAGTAAAATCACAAATGTGTAGAGGCTAAACAACAAACTCCCAAATAATCAGTGGATCAAAGAAGAAATTGTAAGTGAAATCAGTAAATATATTGATACAAATGAAAATGAGAACACAACTTATCAAAACTTATGGGATGGGAAACGGATGTGGCTCAAGAGGTTCGGCGTCCATCTACCATATGGAGAGACCGGGGTTCGATCCCCGGTACCTCCCGGTAAAAAAAAAAAAAAAAAAAACTTATGGGATACAGTGAAGGCAGTAAATTTCCTATAAATAGGGAAATTTATAGCCCTACACCACTTTATTAAAAAGAAAGAGTTAAAATCAAAGATCTAACTGAACAACTGGAGAAACAAGAAAAGAATAGGCAACTGGTTTTTTACAAACCTACCAAAGCCAAATTAACAGGACAAAACAGTCTCTTAAACAAATACTATTGGGAGAACTGGATATCCATAACAAAAAGAATGAAAGAGGACCCTTATCTCACTCCCTACACAAGAATCAACTCAAAATGGATCAAAGACATAAATATAAAAGCCAGGACCATAAAACTACCAGAAGAAAATGTAGGGAAACATCTTAAAAGACCTTGTGGTAGGTGGTAGTTTCTTGGACCTTATACCCAAAGAACAAGCAACAAAAGAAAAAATAGATAAATGGGAACTCCTCAAAATTAAACAGTTTTGTACCTCAAAGAACTTTGTCAAAAGAATGAAAAGGGGGAGCCGGCCAAATAAATAAAATCTTTAAAAAAAAAAAAAAAAAAAAAGAATGAAAAGGCAGCTGACTCAATGGGGAAAAAATATTTGGCAGTTACATATCCGACAATGGTTTAATATCCATGATATATAAAGAGATGCTACAACTCAACAATAAGAAGACAAACGACCTAATTTTAAAAATGGGCAAAAGATTTGAATAGACACTTGTCCAAAGAAGAAATACAAATGGCAAAAAAAAAAAAAAAAAAAAAACAACAACATGAAAAAATGTTCAACGTAAGTTGCAATTAGGGAAGTGCAAATCAAAGAAAGCCACAATGAGATATCATTTCACACCTGTTAGAATGGCCACTATTAAAAAGACAAAGAACTACAAGTGACAGAGAGGATGTGGAGAGATAGGAACACTTATTCACTGTTGGTGGGAATGTAGAATGATACAGCCCCTGTGGAGGACTGTTTGGCAGTTCCTAAAGAAATTGAATATAGATTTGCCACATGACCTGGCAATACCACTACTGGGTTTATACCCAGAAGAACAGAGACCTGTAAAACATGAACAGACATGTGCACACTGGTGTTCATAGCAGTGTTATTCATGATTGCCAAAAGATGGTAACAACCCAGGTGTCCATCAACCGATGAATGGATAAAGAAACTGTGGTATATACACATGATGGAATATTATGCAGCTGTAAGAAGAAATGTAGTCGTAAAGCATATGGCAACATGGATCCATCTGGAGATTAGTTGAGTGAAGCAAGCCAGACATAAAAGGACAAATACTGTATGACTGCACTATTATGAACTAAATATATTGTGTAATCCCTTGGAGTTAATAAATTCAATATGGGTCACCAGAAAATAGAATGAGGTTAGAGAATGGAAAGCTGAGGTCTAACTTATGCAGAATTGGTAAAAAAAAGTATGTGTGTTAATCATTGGAAATGAATAGAAAAGGTGAAAGAACAACATAATGTTTTTACCTAGCAGTACTATATGGTTTTGACAGTGGTTGAAAGAGAAAGTATAAGGTCATGTATATTACCATGTATAAGGTCATGTATTTTACTAGAAGGAAAGCTAAAAAATGCAACATGGGAATGTATAACATAGTAATACCGCATGTGTAATATGAATATGGGTAAAGTTGCATATACAAGACCGTTTTTCTTTGAAAGTGAACTAATATATGTTAATACTATAAGCTGTTAATATCAGACCCCCCCCCAAAAAAACTATTATACTAGGTGAAAGAAACTAGACACAGAGTACGGCATATTGTATGATTTCATTTATATAAAATGTAAATATAAATCAATTTATAAAGATGAAATTAGATTATTGGTCATGTAAGGCTGGGGAAGGATAGAGGGATTGAGAGGTGACTGCTAAGAGGTGTGGGTTTTTTTCCTTGGAGTAATGAAATTGTTCTAAAATCTTTTGTGGTGATGAATGCCCAACATTGTGATTATACTAAAAGACATTGATTATATACTTTAGATAGATCATGTGGTATATGAATGTATCTCAACAAAACTGCTTAAAAATAAATAAATGTGCAAGAATAGACAGAAATAGCAGCTATGTACAGCAGAGGAAGCATAGAGAGATTGAGAGGTGAAGAATTTTCTTGTTTGTTTTTCTGTTTGTCTGGTTTTTGTTTATTATTATTATTTAAATGAAAATGCTCTAGTAATGATTGAAGTGATGAATGCACAACTATGTGTTTAAACCAAGTACCATTAATTGTACACTTCAGATGAGTTGTATGCTTTATTAGTATGTATCAATAAAATTGATTTGTTTAAAAAAAAATCAGAATTAGACAAAAAGCCACAATGTTCTAGTAACACTGCAATTAACTATTAAAGGCCAGTTTTAGAACCTGTACCTGAGTATAGAAAGATTGAATTTTGAACAATCAGGGGCAAACTCAAAAGCATACATCTTTGAATTTGCCATCATTCTAGCTAATACTTTTAGCTTTTTTGACATTATTAAGAAATTTCAAATGTCTCAACAATATAGTGAAGGACCAAAGGATGAAAAACTAAGGATATGGATGGTTATGGTATATATATGCCTTTCAGAATACTGAGTATAATTTGAAGCTGCTATTGCCGAAACAGCATAAGACAGAAAGATTCTCTTCAAACCCAACAGAAACTTGATTTTAGTTGCTACAGAATTTTACAATGAATGAAAAGGGGAACAAGATAGTTATAACTAAACTGTTTTCTAAAGTGCCATTAAATGGTCTTCAGACTTATCGAAGTATTTCCTGAATACTGAGATGTTAAGGAATATGTTCCTTATCTTCTCATTCATTAAGGAAAAATTAAGTCAGAGATTACAAAACCAGCACATAGGAGAGTACACTGTAATTCTATATTATATATTTTTAAATTATACGTAATTGGGGAAGCGGCTGTGGCTCAATCAGTGGGGCTCCCGTTTGCCATATGGGAGGCCCCGGGTTCGGTTCCCGGGGCCTCCTGGTGAGGGCGGGCCCGCCTGCACGGCGTGGTTGGCTGGCCCAGCGAGCGCAAACTGCAAGGGGGGGATAAATGAATAAATAAATAAAATCTTAAAAAAAAAAAAAATTATACGTAATTGCTTACCGCAGCTTTTACCAAACTAATATCCATAAAACATTGTTCCTTCTGTGTGTTTAAAAGAGTGCTGTGAAAAAGGGTTCTATGTTAAACAGTTTTATGTACTGCAGCACTTATTAAATCCTTTAATATAATGCTGTACATTATAAATCTCCAAGAGAGACATACAGTATATTTTCCAAATATATTAGGCCATGGAACACATGTGTGTGATTGGGTGTGTGTGAGAATAGACTTCTGTGAAATAGTTTGGCAAAAAAGGATTATAGTATATTCTAGTTTAACTAATAGGTATATACCTTAGATTCTAACGTTTAGAAAACTATACACTAAAGCTTTCTATATAATTGATATATAGGTACATAAAACTTATTAAGTATGGTGTTTGCAGTCATCTGTTACAAATGGTATCAGACATTAGTCAGGAATATAAACGCTTGCTAGGTTAACTTTCATCATATCATTTTGGGGCTCCTTTTAAAGTAACATAACCTAAAGTAAATTCAAAGACTTTATTTAGATTTTTGAGGTGTGGAAAGTTTTTATTATGCTAAGGTTAAATTATGAAAAATATAACTTTTCCTGGCAACTTTGGTATAGCGATTCCTATTTATCAAATACCAACTGACAGAATTGCTATTCATTTACTTTATTTCTTAAGGTTTCCTTTTTGTGATATTTTTCTCTAATGTTAACACTATTTATAATTTGTTTTTCTTATATCACATAATTTAACTAGATGGTGAAATAAATTTGAAATGATGCAGTTTTTCCATTGCATTGTCCATGATGAGATATCTGTTCTCAGCCTCATTCCTCCCCATGTAAAATCCTCATCAGAATCTTTAGGCTACTTTCAAATGGAGACCTTCAGAGCTGGTAACCTATTTTGGACCAGAGTCCTTTCAAAAGGCAGCAGTCATCATAACATAATTGTCTAGTATTAAGGAAATCCTGTTCATGATATACATGTTTTTATAGCATAATCTAAAATGACAAGTAGCCCCAGCAGAGCAGTTCCACTATTAGCATAACTCGAATTGCTCACCAGGGAACTAAAGTACCTGATTACACAGATTCAAAGATAAGTTTACTTATATAAAGAACAGTCTACATTTGGTGCCTCTAAAGACAACTGATAGAAATTCTTAATAACAAATACCTAATAATTATGGAAATATAATTATTTTAAATATTATTTAAAATAATATTAAAGCAATAGAATAAATGTCCATAACTTGTGAAAAGTCTTACTTTGTAGTTATAATAAGGAGCCTGCTGATCTTTATTCCATTGACTTCCAGAAATAGAACTATTTACTTGTTTCATGATCATTTTATAGGGTACCTGACGTCCTGCAGCATCACTACAAGGAGCCCCCCGGAAAGGGACTTTTGCAATGGTACAAACATGATCCTAAAAATACAAAAATGTTCATTTTATAATTATCAATTAAGCAAGTCTTAAGAGCCAAATCAGAAAATAGGATTAAAAGCTATATGTTAGAAATAAATATATGCCATAAATAGATAACCTGACTACATAGAATAAAAGTTAAATTAACATTTATTATTAACTAATGCATACTATTTAGAAGCCCTCATGGGATTAAATAATTAAACTATTGATTTTAGTCTTAAACTATTATTTCAGAAATTCTAAATACAGTTTACATATTTCTAATGAAACAAATCAGGCTTTAAAAATAAAATAGAAATAGAAAATATTACATAACAAATGATGTGTTCTTACCTCAGATAGATCCAGACAAGTATAATCATAACCATACCAGGGAATACCCATTACAAGTTTCTTAGGATTAATGCCCATCTTGAGGTAGTCATCATATCCTAGTTCAATAAAGACAGAAAAGTCATTTTTTCCTCTTCTTATGTCTGATAAAGTATTCATATACACTATGCAACAACTTATAATCTATGTTTGTAAAAACAGGTACAATCTATACAAAATATTAATAGTGTTTCTTTAATATATTATAGAAGTCATTCCTTAAGAACTATAAATTCTATATCTTGTTTTCTAAACTATTCCTTTTTGAATAATTCCTTTTTGAAAACATTCAAAACAGGTGCAATCAAATTGAAGCAATTCACAAAATTTAATTATAGGAAGAATGACATTTCAGGCAAGCTTGCTAATTCTGTCTATTAACTGTTACACTGTGTATGTAATATCCTAGATTTTAAAGTTTCAAAAAAGTTCTGTAAATCTGAAAACTTTCTAGCAGTGATAGTCTCAGAATTTCTTATAAAAAGCCGAAGTCAGGGAGCAGATGTGGCTCAAGCAGTTGAGCATCTCCTCACATGAGAGGAGAACCAATGTGGCTCAGTGGCCAAGCACTGGCTTCCCACATACAAGGTCCCAGGTTCAATCCGTGGACCCAGTAACTTGAAGAAAGAAAGAAAAAAAAAAAGCATTTCATGTTTTACAAATATCCTATAAGAATGAATTACAGCTGGGGTCAAGAAATGTCCCTTCCTTACTCTAGTAGATAATCTGTAGTTGTAAGAGACAAAGAGAAAAATGAACAAATTCCTGGTATTACCAATTCCTTTCTTGCCCAGTGCTACAAAATATATCTCCCCACCAAGAGATGTTTCCAGATTAGTAGAATAAAGAAGTTGAAACTATAGGAAATAAGGAAGACAAGAGAGCAAAACAAGAAAAGTAGAAAGTAAATCTTAGAGTATTGACAGTAAACGGGCCAATTTGTAGTTTAAAAACAAATTAAAATTTGTTAATTTCAAATGTATTATAGATTAAATGGACTTGTATGAACTAAGAAGGAACTCAATTACACAATTTCTATAAGAAATGTTCCAAACAATTTGAAACAAAGTCTATTAGTTAGAAACTTTCTCTATATATATAATAAATGAAAAACAGAACTATTCTATGTTCATGTTTCAGAATAGAAATCCAGGAATTTGGCAGAAGAGCTTGTATGAAAATTATACTTAGAAGTTCTACTATCTCTATTATCACATAGCAAATAATTCAGTGTTTCCTAAAATATATTCAGTGGAGTTCTTCAAGATTTTAATAATGTTCTATGATAAGAGTTCCTTGAACAAGTAAGTTTGTGATATGCTGAGTTAAATATGAGCCTTTAATATGTTAATATAGAACCAAATTGTTATGTTTCAATTTTTAAATAGTATATGCTATGATTTGACTATTCTACCGAAACAATTAGAATATGATAAAATGAGTCTAGGTTCTAAAATTTTACCTCTGTATGAACAAAAAAAATTTATAAATCAATCAACAATTAAATCATTGCCAACTATCCCAGAAATTTTAATTTGCACCCAAAATATAGTAAGCAATTTTATTTATTGGCTGCTGGGATATAAACCAATACATACTTTGGAAAGGATAATGCAATGTCTATGTCATATGAGTGACAGGTCAGAAGAACTTAATTCTAATAGGAAAACAATTTCTAATATGCCACACATACTAATATTAAATACCAAGTAAGATAAAACCTCTCCTATCAATTGTGTAGTAGGTACTCACACTAAAACTATCATTGCTATTAAATTACTTAACATTGGCTATTTCAACAAAATTCTCCTGTCAAATTCTAGATAGGCAAATATCTTCTTCACATGGTTTCATGACAAGAGTTTTGGACTTGAAGTTAGAACACCTATGTGTGAGACCCAACTTTATAATACTTAATAGTTGTTCAGTCATGACAACTTAAATCCCTTTAGCTCATCTATAAGATAGGGTTAATAATAATATACCTAACCCACAAGGTTGCTATAAAAATTAAGTGAAATAATGTGTTAGGAGCACCTTGTAAACTTTAAGCACTCCAAATTAAGTGGTTCTATATAATGTTTCAATAAGGCTTTAAAAATGGAAAGTTATATAGATAACTTAGAAATACTAAATTATGGGAAACGGATGTGGCTCAAGAGGTTCAGCGTCCGTCTACCATATGGAGAGACCGGGGTTCGATCCCCGGTACCTCCTGGTAAAAAAAAAAAAAAAGAAATACTAAATTATATCTTAATGTTTGGGGTTCTGGAATTAACATTACTAATAAATGATTATTTTGTGTATTCTTACCAATTAATGTCTGATTATAGGGAGCATTGGCTGCTGCAATACATTCTGACCAGACCTGGCTTTGTTCATCATAAGACATCACAAAGAGAAAGTCACAAGCATCTGCAATTCCAGTATAATTATAGCATCTTCTGTCTATGTACTTTGGAGACCATGCAACATCAAAGGTTACCTGTAGAAAAATACATACTATTTTATGTAACATGATCAAATATGCATATTATGTCAGCTGTTTTGTTGATTACATGTTCTCTTGCCTCATACTACCAAGAATAATAACTGCTTATAGTATAGGAACTTAGAGTTTGACATGTATAGAACTAGAACAGTTCTAAGAAATATATTTTTTGCCTAAACTGGAGTGAAACAGCCATATATTTGGATGTACAGTTACCAGGGTACTGTGTAGAAGAGGGATTTTAAACTTAAATGTCTTCAGAGGCTAGGCTGGTAAATCAACTGATTGAAAGAGACCAGTGTAATGACATTGGAGTATGGAGGAGTAGCTGAGCCAACTGGAGAGTAAAATCACACTAAAACCATTCAAATACAAAAGTTATTTTGAGTAGAATGTAAGCTAAATAGGTCATCTGTTGGTATCAGCTGACTGTCCATGATTTAGGAGTTTGAGACCTATGATTTACAATTATGTTACTCGGTAGGATTGGTCCAACATTTCAGTTTGAGAATAGCAGTGTTTTATGACCACAGGTACAGATTAATAAACTCACAATGTTGAACAAATCACTTAAATGAACTTCTTCTATGGAAATATTCAGATAAAACTTGAGTGATATATTTTCCTTCATTTTGAATAGCAAGCCAGCCTTTAACAATGAGGGATCTCTTTAAAAATATTTATCAACTTAACCAAATATTAATTAGCCTTATCTTACATGTGCAAATGTCCTAAAACTTCATTAAAGGTTGATTTTTTTTCTCATTTAGGCATTCAATAAATACTTATTGACTACTTATTACAAAAAAATTTGAACTACTTTAGGGTAAATTTTTCATAACATGGCCAATTTATTCTAGCATAACTCTTTTTCGGACTTTCTCAAAGTTCTTTCTAATACTTCTGAGTATCAAAAGGCAGTAAAGGAAACTGCTTTACAAGTACAAGCTTTCCTCAATAGCTCTCCAGCACAACTGGTTATGAAGTAAAATTTTTATATACTGGACCCTATGCCTCCTATTACAAAATGGGAGATAGAGTAAAGAAATAGCCAGAGGAAATCAATTATTACCTTTAAGCAGGTAAATCATTTTTTAAGTCCTTACCTCTCTCCTGAACATTAAGAATATTTTCACCTGATTTCCTGCCATGATTAATATCACTTTCAAGAAGGTAGTATTAGTATATAGGCAAAAAATCAAAAGACTTGGGTTCCAGTCTTGGTTCTCTTGTAACACTAGATCTCTGCCACTGGCTAAGTGACATAAAGCATCTGAATTTGTTTTCCCACCTATAAAATTGAGGGTGTAGAAAGAGGTCTTTAAGGGCATTTTTAGTTCTTTAATTATATGACCACATTTCCGTAAATGTAAATCATCATTTCCCAAAAACTCATTTCTGCCTCCAGACCCTCTATTTAGTCTTTTTTTTTTTTTGGTCACAAATTTGAGAACCTTTCGATCATTTTCTAACTCTTTCTTCCTCCCTCACATGCCTCACATTTCCATTTGGGTGGTCTCTTACAGTTGTTTTCCACCTTCCCTTCTATTAATTCATTCAACAAACATTTATTGAACACTTGTTGGTGCTAGGGTTGTGCCATCATCCCAATTCAAGATGTAAATTCCTAGCTATTGGATTACTGGATTAGTCCTTACTAGTCTCCCTTTCTCCTACAGATTACTTTACAAACTACTATAGAAAAAATCTTCCCGAAACACTGTTCTACATATGTAACCCATTACATACAGAATGAAATGCATACTCCTCAGTCTGACATTCTGGATCTTCTATAATCTGACCTACCTCTGCAACTGTACCTCCCACTAATTCAATCTACATGAACTTGACAGAGTAGCCCAAATTGTTCTATTCACCTCTCAAACAGGGAAATAGAGATTCCTACCACAAGATCTTTGTTCAACCTCTTTCTCTTTGCCTTTTCACTATAACTTAATTAGGACTGGCAAACAGGTTTTTTCCCATATGCCAACTCCAATCTATTAGTGACAATATTTAGAGAATGAAGAAAGAGATTCTGAGACCAAAATTTGTGAGGAGGAGAGGGTGTGGCTGCCTGCATGCCAACTATTTACTGTTCTTGATCAAAACTGTACTCATCTGTAAAAGTTTAATTCTATACTTACAAACCTTCCCTACTCTGCATAAAAGCTATAATGATGTTAGTCTTCCTATGTTATTTATTATTTTATAAGTGGTTCTCAAATTCATGATGACTACTTATAGCAGAATTACTTTAGGCACTTGGTAAAAATACTCCCTAGACCCTGTCTCAGATACACTGAACTGGTCTCTGAGAATATTTTTAACAACCACACCCAGGTGATTCTGAGACAGGTTTAGGAATCAATGGTCTATATCTCTCATAATCCTCTATCTTGTATTAAAAACCTTGTAATACATGTCATACTTAATTAGATTTAAATTTTTTTAAAGCAGGGATCATTCATTCACTCAATAAACAATTTTTGAACACTGTTAGACATCAAGGAGCTGTTCCTTGCCTTCACTGTCTAGTCTAGTAGTTTGGGTTTTGTCTTGTTTTTTTTATTTTATTTAGTCTAGTAGTTCTTAACCAAAATTGGGCTTAACCAAAAGCCTTTGAATAATCTCTGGGAGTAGGTCTTCAGTGTATGTGAGTGTATATGTGTGTATTAGTTATTATTTTTAAGACTCACAGTTATGGGTTTTTTTGTTTGTTTGTTTTTCAGGAGGTACCAGGGGTTGAACTCTGGACCTCATACATGCGAAGCAGGCACTCAACCATCTAGCTACACAGGCTCCCCCCACAGTTATCTTGATATGTAAGCAGGTTTGAGGATAACTGATCTGGGGCCACACTATCCTTTGTGTTACCCACGTATTTAGCAAGACACATTGTGCTATGATCTTCTGCAATTAATCATGCACTTTATGTCAAAGGGGAAGTATGATGCCTTTTTTATAGCTCTGACAAATTGGTCCTTTGAGACTATTTTTGGCCTCAGGCATTCTGCAAGTAGTTAAGTCTATGGAGCAATGGAGACACTTCCCTAGAACTACTCTACTCTTAGGCAAGAGCTATTTCCGTACTGCACTGAAGAAAGTAGGCCCCAGACAACTAGACCCTACCTGATTCTTGTTGCCCCAATTACCTTTCTAATACTACTAACCCTGGTGCAAGGCAAGTAGATGGGTGAATCCATGCTGTTTTTTGATGTGAGTAGAGAACAGATTTAGTACTATAAAATCCCTTAAAATCTCTCTAATAAGAACTTAAAAAGTTCCATAAAATTTTTTCAGAAATTCTTTTCCACTCCATTACTACAAAACTGAGATACTCTTAGTCACACCTTCATAAATACATTTTGATAGGGAAAATATATAGAGTTTCCAAAAAATAACAAATAAAATTTTTACCTGAGATCCCTCAATTTCATGATGGAAAGAGTCTGTGGTTTCTTTGACTAAAGCAGTTAATGCATCATATTCAGGTGATGAACAATTAACTTCCTGCTCTATGTCTATATTAATTCCATCCATATATTGTGCTTTGGCCAAATTAATTTTTTGAGCTATCCAGGATGCTCTGAATGTAGGATCAATAATATCCTTTAAAGATACATCTCCTATGGAAGAAATATATATCTTTTGTGCAAATATACTTTTCATGGTTTAATGGCATTTACTTCCCTAACTCATTGCCAAGAGATCAAAATGTCTTTAAAACATCTCATTATTTTGAAGTACTAAGTCCCCAATTTAAGTTTTACAAATGGAGAAACAGTAAACCAAACTAACACAAAGCCATTATCCATTAATCTCCAAAATAACCATTAGTTATTAATTAGTAAAATCATTCTCAAATTAGAAACAAAAATTGTAGACCATGACTAACTAAAGATAATCATGCTAATTAGTCATTCACATTTTGCCCAAAACCACACAGTTATTTATTTAAGACTTTAAAAATATTTGTATTTGTGAAATGAATTAAACAGTAACTAAGATTTTTAGGATGCTAAAAAACAAACAAACAAAAAAAACCCAGATAAACATAGTGAATTTTTTAGAAAGGCAGGACCATGGCAAATAATACAGATCAATTAACCAATTGGCTGGACATACACATTTGGTAAAAACTGTAACTTACCTTTTAGCACTACTCTGGCTCCTTTCGAGTGAGCATAGCACATAAGTTCTGAGTCATATTTTCCAAAAGCTGCCACAGTTGTAATCTGTGACCAATCATAAGATTTCCAAGTTTTCTGTCCAACATCAAACACAAAGATCTGCAAGAGCAACAGGTATAATATCATCACTTATCATGGTGCCCATCCAAAATAACATGAACTAAACATTTATATGTCAGACATTTTGGTGGTACTGTGAGTATAACAGTGAATAAGACATAGAGGTCCCAATATGTATCAGGAGGAATTAGCCAGACCTAGAAAGTGAGGAAGGGGAGACCAAACAGTAAGTGGCAATTGCCAAGGCCTACAAGCAGAGAGAGTATGGTAGCTGTGTAAACTAAATATTTAGTATAACTAAAGCCTAGAATTTGGAGAGAGACAATGGTGAAGAACCAGAGAGAGTGGTAGGCAGGGGTTAAATCATGAAGGACCTTGTAAGCCATTTTGAGAAGTTAGTAGTTTAGCCTGAGAGTAAGGGGAAAATAGAAGGTTTTTAAAAAGATGAATCACATGCTTAGGTATGCATTTGAGAAAAATTCCTCCAGCTGAAGTGAGAAATGGATTGAAGAGGGGTCAAAACTGGAGGCAGAATATCTAATAGGGAAGCTGTTGGAGGAATCCAGGCAAGAGATGATGGTCTCAACTAAAGAAGGAGCAGTGAAGACCTGGGAGATCCTAAGGAGGCAGAATTAACAGGCCTTTGTGACTGACTAAGGTAAGAGAGAGGGGAAGTGTTTGATAAAACTGAAGTTTCTGGCTACTGCAGGTGCAGCCATATATAAAGCATTTACTATAAATGTTTTTCATGAACTTGCCTTCTTAAAATAGTGTTCAAGTCACATTCTAAGGCAGCTGATTTTTCCCACAGTAATTTTTCCCCAGTAGTTTTTCCCACAAATAATTCTAGAAGCACAGAAGGCTCACTGATGATTTTTATTTTATTCCAAGTGAAGTGTTTATTGTTTCAGCAAATATTTATTGAATTCCAAACATGTATCGGGAGGGTAGTTTGCCAGGCACTAGGGACGTAGAACCAGAGAGCCCAGGTCCATTAAGGAGTTGATTATTTAATTGCAATAGTGTTAGGGCTGCAAAGGAATACAGGGACCAGGATAGCTTATAAAGGGGCCTGACCTATCCTGGGGGCAGGGAAAACCTCTCTGAGGACTACACACATAGGGGGGGGGGGCAATGGAGGGGTACCTATGGACAAAAGAGAACATTTTCAGCAGTGGGAATGGAAAGTGCAAGGTCCTGATACCTCAGTAGAATTCTGTGTTTCTGGAACTGATGGAGGGCAATGTGGCTGGAGCACAGAAATCCTGAAATTATGTGGAATCAGATAAAACTAATAAGGCAGATGAGTGGGGCTTTGCAGACCAGTGAGGATTTTGTACCATACTGTGAGATCAATGGGAAGCCATGAAAGAGTTTTAAGCAACAGTGGGACATGATAAGATTTATATTTTTACACTTGATCTTAGCCAAAAGGCCGAGAAGCGATGAGATTTATATTTTTAAAAAATGGGCCACTGGGCCACTGTGGGGAAAATGGATTGGGGGGTGGGTGCTAGGTATAAAAGTTAAAACACAAATTTCTTAATTTTCTCAATCCGTTATTTTTACTTTTCAGAATTAACTATATATGGTGTTAGCTCTTTTTTTTTTTTTTTTTTTTTTTTTCTGCTAAGCAATTGCCCATTGAAATAAAAATTCCAGAATATAGGGAGCTGAGGTGGTGCAAGAGATTGAGTGCCCCTCTCCCACTCTGGAAGGTTCCAGGATCGGTTTCCCGGTGCTGCCTAAAGAGAAGACAAGCACACACAGAGAATGGACACAGAGAGCAGACAGCGAGTGCAAAAATGGGGGGGGGGCGGTGTAAATAAATCTTAAAAAAAAAAAAAAATTCCAGAATGTGAAATGAGTGGCCCACTGTTTTTAGATATATTTTCATCACAAACCTTATCCCTTATTTTAATTTTATCAAGATTAATTTTTTTAAAAAAGATCCTGAGCACCTGTGATACAAAAGAAATTCTGAAAAATAGTTGGATGAACCATTGAAAATATAAGGAAAAAAACAAAGTACTCTAGTCTTTTGTGTTTGAAAAGTATAGAAAATGCCAATAGAGAAAAAGATCAATTCACCAAGAACAAATGTGCATAATGTCGCCTCTTTGTACAATCTGTTTTCAAAATGCCCACAAATACTGCCTAGCCCACTAAGAAGTACTACTGGGTATCACAATAAGCCTTTCAGATGTCAGTGTGGTTTCCATACTAGGCAGGCTTTCTCCAAAGGCAGACTTTCACCACTTTATTTCTTCTCCCAAGCAATGTATATAACTTTTCCATTGGCATTTAAATGCCCGGAGCTTCTGCTACATTAACTAGGAATTGAATTGTTCTTTAGAAAATTGTTCTTTGGACTAAGACTTTCGACCTCTCTGACGTTGCCCAATTCCTGCTACAGTCATCAAACTCTAGGCAGTTGGATTCTTTTAATATTGCCGCCATAAGGGTATTGGATGAAGTTGCCAAATGCCTTATAGGTGGGTAGAAGAAAAAAATTATTAAAAGATCTATTTTTTGGCACCCTTCTTGGATGATTTTGAGGTGCTGTACTGGAAAGAGCTGGTAGGTATAGAAAAGTAAAGGTAAGCAAAACATTCTTCTTCTAATGTATTGTTAGGGTGCTGAGATACTTAAACCAGCAAGTGGGTCTTGATATTTAGGGAGCACCTAATTAACCTACCTCCTTGGCTTTTACACCCAGATTCCCCCCGAAGAGATAGAGCAAGATAATGAGAGCAGCTTACTCTAGGATTCAGATCTGGGTCTGAATACTTGCCAGCCTTTTGGGGGCACTTAAGGATTTAGAGACAGGGAGGAGTTAATCTCTGTGAGCCAAAGTTTTTTCATCTGTAAAACGCAGGCAATCCGTAAACATGAAGGCCCTCAGCAAGCAAAGTTGGTTTTGGTGCCCACATCACCTCTTTTTAGGGCTCGGTTCTACTCTAAATTATTTTCGGACCTTGGGGACCAGACCTAGAGGAGCAGGGCAGAGGAGCTGACCTCAAAGTCGGGACGGTGGCGGATCGGGAGGCACAGCTCTTGCTCCTGGCACGGGCAGCGGGAGCTGACCGCGAGGGACCGCACCAGGAACAGCAGCAGAGCAATCCCCGGGGCGCAGTGCGGTGGGCGGGCGAGGAGGCCCCGGCGTCCAAGCAGTGGCCAGGACATGCCGGCAGGACACGGGGCGGCCGGGGCGAGGGACTCGAGGCTGCCGGGCCTGCGGTACGGCAGAGAGTGAGCGGTGCTTCCCGGGGGCGCGGCTGGCGGGCGTGGGAGGTGCTGGGCGGGCACCATGGCTGGGGGTGGGGATGGAGAACGACGGCAAAAGGTCCGCCCTGAACGTCTGCGCCGGGCGAGCCATTGCCTCCTTTCGTGGCAGACCGGGTGACTAAATTAAATCTAATGCCTATCTACCATTTTTAACTCCTCCTCCGCCCCCGCCGCAACGCACACACACTTTGCCCCTCTCTGGCTCTGTGTCGTGGTGGTTTGTGTATTCCTTATGGAATCTGAAGGTAGTGGAAACATCCAAAATGGTTCCCATTTAGTTGTCTTGGAAGAAATGGTTGAGAAACATGATTAAAATAGTCAAACATTTTTAAGATACGGATATCTATCGAGTTAAGATGGTGGCTTGAATACAAGCATCTAATTTTGCTTCCTCCCAGTAAAAAAGGAAGTCTACAAGGACAAAAGGATGACAGCAATAAAATTTTGGAAGCTGAAAAGCACAAGGAGAGGTACTGCCCCAAGCTGCTGGTAGTGGGGAAAGCTGAGATTTAAACTATAGAATCCGCAAAAAGTTTAAAAAGGCAAGTGGATTAGAAGTGAAATTCACAGGAATTAGAAGTGAAAGGATGGAAGGTGGATGTCAAAAACAAGGGGGATTAAGTGAAACCTGCTTGAAAGGCATCTCCAGATTCTTTGTCCAGCTTCATGCCTCCAGGCAACTGCTGCTCTCCCAACCAGGCTAAATTTAGGAAGCCTTAATTCTCTGGAATGGGTAAATTCTTTGGTGAACGTTTATGTTCTATACCTAAAAAGGGAAACAAGTGACTTTGTACTTCTCATATACAAGGTAGGGGCCTAAACAAAAGAGAAAGGGGATATGAAACAGACAGGTAGTGAGAACCTTTCAAAAAACTCTCAGTAATATCCCCAGAAAACTAGGAGGATATAAAGCCATAACAACATACAATTAAAAAAAAAAAAAAAAAAAAAAGAATCCTTGGGAATTAAAAAGAAGACAACAGAAATGGGGAGAAAATCAATAGAAAAGTAGAACAAAAAGAGAAAGATAAGATGGAAGAGTGGTCAAGGAGTTCAAAAAAGAGAAAACATCAAGGAAGAAACCATTATGTACTTCAAGAAAAACTTCTAGAACCAAAGAACATAAATTTTCAGAATGAAAAAACAAATAAAGACCCTTAAAACTTCTAGAGAGAGAGAAAAAAAAGATGTCATAAAGCCTCAAGAATCAGAATGTCATCTCAGTTTTCAGTAACAATGCCTGAAACTCAGACAATGAATCAATGCATTTGAAATTCTAAATGAATATGATCCCTTTATAAATTTGGCAAATTATCCAAATGGGAAAGGAGAATAAAGAAATTTTCAGACATATAAGATTTCAAAACATTTTTCTATCAAACATGCTTTAGAAAATGTGTTCCACCAAAACAAAGGAATATGAGAGAAAAGCTGGAAATTCCCCCAATAAGATGGTAATGCCATGATAGCTGCTGAGTGTCCTAAGGCATCTAGTCCAGAATGGGTCTTGTTGGGAAATTTGTAAATGACATGCAAGGGGTTTTAGTTTCTTGGCTGCTAAAACAAACACTATATAATGGATTGGCTTAAACAATGGGAATTTTTTGGCTCATGGTTTTGAGGCTAGGAGAAGTCCCAAATCAAAGCATCAGCAAGGCAATGCTTTCTCCCAGAAGACTGTGGCATTCTGGGACTGGCTGCTGGTGATCCTGGTCCTTGGTTTTTCTGTCACATGGTAGGATCTTCTCCTTTCTCGTCTGGGTTCCGCTGACCTCCAGCTTCTGGTTGTTTCTTGTGGCTTTGTTCAGTCTGACTTTCACTCTGGGGTTATAAAGGACTTCAGTAATCTGGGCTTTAGCCCAACCTGATTCAGTTGGGCCACACCTTAACTGAAGTAATATCTTAAAGAGATCTTGTTTACAATGGGTCCATACCTACCAGTATGTGGACCAAGACCAAGAATATGTCCAAACTGGGATACACAAGTCAATCCACCACACGAGGCCACTGATAAGTAGTCAACCTTCCCTCGAGAGTGAACAAATAGTCATCTTTTTATTGATAAGATACACAATAATGGTGGTATAGGGATAAGACATTGATAAACCCATTAAGAAGTAAGTTCTTAATATGCATAATTTCACTGAATCTGGTTCTCTTTTAACCAAGAAAAGAGCCTTCTGATCCTCAAACTGTAATACAGAAGAAAACATATCTACCTGTGTTGTGGGTCCCCAAGACCACCCCCAGATTTGGTGATTCACTAGAAGGATTTACAGGATTCAGCATATACTCATACTCACAGCTAAGATTTATTACAGCAAAAGGATACAAAGCAAAAGCAGCAAAGGGCACAAGGCATATGGGAAAAAGTCTGGAGTAAACCAGATGCAAACGTCCAAAAGTTCTCTCCTCATGGAGCCACATAGGACATGCTTAATTAGTCTGTATGGAACTGTGACAACAATGTAAAGCATTGTCTGCCACAGAAACTCATTAGAGACTCAATTAAGAAATGGTGGGAACTTTCCTAAAATCCAAGTTCCTACATGCCAACCAAGGAACCTTGCAAGCAGGCAAGGATAGCAGTATCAGGCCTGTTAACTCTTTTCTCCACACTGCTCAAATAAGGAATTCTTATATATTTTTGTATACACATAGACTTTCTAGAAGGATACACAAGAAGCTAGTAACAGTGTTTGCCTCTGATGAGGAGAAACCTAGGTGCCTGAGAGAAAGTGGGATGACGGAGATTTACTTTTCACTATTTACCCTTTGTTCCTTTTCAATTTTATGTTGTGCTCCATTACATCAAGTTAAAAGTATTGTGACAATTTGAAGCTTTTTGTGGATCTGAGAAAAGATCATGTTCTAAAAGCTAATCCATTCCTTTCAGTGTGGAACCCTTTGATTGGGTTGGATTCAGTTGGGGGCCTTTACCTGGATTACTTCAGTGAGGTGTGACCCATGGTGGGTCTTACTCCTTTTGCTGGAGTCCTTTATAAATGGAAGAAACATGCAGAGACACACGGAAAGAAAGCCGCAGGGACAAAGAAATCCCTAGATGAGAGAAAGAGGTCCCAGAGTTTGTAGGCTGAAATCAGCAGAACACAGAGGTACAGAAAGAGGCCCCAGAGAAGCTAGTTCTGAGCCATGAAAGTAAAAATCAAGGCATCATCAAGAGATGCTGTTTCACCCCATTGGAGCTGTGGATAATCAAGCACATGGCAGGACATAATGCAGTTCTCTCCCCTCTTCTCTGGGCAAAACAATAAAGTTGTTAGAAGATAATATAGGAGAGTATTTTCATGACCACTGAGGATAATGATTCCTTAAACAGAACACAGAAAGCACTAGGTATATTGAGAGAAATAAAACAAACGGTGGCCTCTTCCCAAACTGAATTCCCTGTTCCCACTTTTCTAAACCTCCCACATTCTTGTTCGAGTCACTTCCCCAAAAATCCACGTCAGTAAAGTGGATGAACTACAACAGTGAGAACTTACCCTTACACTTTTCACCTTAGGATTGGGTTAGTTTTCATGCCTAAAATGGTAAACCCACAACTCCCAGCCAATGGGAGATGGGTAAGGTTGGGGAGGTAGGGAAATGGGACATTGCGTCAGGGGAACTATATAATCTTTGTTCTTACACTGATCATGCGCACTTGCCTGCTTCCATTAGCCTGGAAGCCCTTTCTCGTGAGAAAGAAATAAATTACTGCTGCTTCTAGTCCAACTCTCTGTCTTCAAGAACTTTTGTTTTAAGTAAATGGTCACTGTCCCACTCAATTGGGGGCTCGTCCAGGATCACGGGAACGAGGAGAGATCCCCAAACCCCCTCTCCGACTGGCAGGGCGTCCCACCTAAGTTTTACAGTGCCCTTTGGCATGGGAAAAATCGGAGTTCTCTCCCCGTCACCAGACCCGAAGGCAGCAGAGGTTGAAAAAGACGTGCAAGGAAAAGGTCTGTAACACACACACACACACACAAATCCTGAGATAAAAGAAGTCACATAAGTCTGTGCACGACCCAGGTAAGAGACTTTGTGTCTGGGGCCTGGGTGACTTGAAGAGGGGAGACTTAGTTCTAAAAGATCCTGTTGAGTCAGTGAGATTGCGTATGATACAAGACATCTCGGACAAGCTAGGTTGAGCCAGTGCAGGCAAGATATGTTGAATCAGCAATATTGAGTATAATACGAGACGTCTCAGACAAGATACAGGACAGGAAGTAAGGAGTAGGGGCTAGTGACTCCTCAGAAATCTCAAGGATGATGGGAAAAACAAATTATTAAAGCAGTTGGCAAGAAACTTTACCAGAGGTACCCAAAAATAGTCCATTAGGGACAAAGTTAGAAAATTAGGATGATCTTCCAAAATATAAAGGAAAAAGTATATATATATATAAACCATGAAAAAGTATTGTTATTTAATCTGGGCTAGAATTCCCCTTAAGAGTGGAGCCGTTCACTGGCCAAAGTTCAGCTCCACAGAAAACTGGGTTTGTCAAACCCTAAATTTGTAAACAATGCCGTCTTAGAGAAGTTCCCTAGGGTGAGGGGAAATTGGGTTTGTGAATGCTCCCTTGAGTAGTGCTGACATAAGTTTCAAAAAAAGGGGAAGCGGCTGTGGCTCAATCAGTAGGGCTCCCGTTTACCATGTGGGAGGCCCTGGGCCCGGTTCCCGGGGCCTCCTGGTGAAGGCGGGCCCGCCCGCGCAGCGTGGTTAGCTGACCCAGCGAGCACAAGCAGCAAGGGGGGGATAAATGAATAAATAAATAAAATCTTAAAAAAAAAAAAAAAAGAAGTTTCAAAAAGAAAATGAAAAATCTATTAGAAAACGCTTCAGGCTTAGCTGACCAATTTAATACATTTCTCAGCCCAAATGTTCCATTTTAGATCATCTCTTCTCTAGAGAAGAACAGGGACAAATTAGAAGAGCGGCTATGAAGGCCTGGGATGATAATCACCCAGTAGCCAAAGGGGGACCCAGAGGGGAGCAAAAATTTCCCCCTCCAGAACCCTAACTGGGATCATAATAACACTGCCCATAGGAATAACATGAGAGATCTAAAAAGCATAAGTGTCCAAGGAATTAGAAATGCTGTCCTTAAGAGTCGGAATTTAAATAAAGCTTCAGAAGCAGAACAAGAAAGAGAGGAAACCCCTGCAGCTTTCTTGAATAAGCTAAAAGATTTGATGAGAAAATATTCAGGTTTAGAAATAAATAATCCAGCAGCCCAAACCTACTTAAAGTATATTTTATAACTAACTCATAGCCTAATATTAATTTTAAAAATTTTGGAAGACAAAATAATGGGCAAGCAAGCCACTGGATGATTTATTATCTGCAGCTCAACAAGTGTATGTAAGAAGGAATAAAAAAAAAGAAAAAAAGAACAAACTAAAGTTATGATGCAGGCTCTAAAACAGCAACAGGAAGAGCAGACCAAGTTAATGTTGCCAACTGTACAAACAATGACTAATGCTTTACAGAGACCTAGTGTTGGAAGGGGCAAAAGGATTCCCTTTTAGGGAACTTAACAATCAAGTCTGATTCCCGGACCAAAAGGGAAATGCCCCGCACCTCCCACTTAACTTGCTATGGCTGCAGAAAAGAAAGTCATATAAGAAGGGATTGCCCAGAGAGACAAAAGGAACAAAAGATCTTTTCTCTGATAGAATCGGAGGATTTAAGGAGTCAGGGGTTCAAGATAGACCCCCACCCAGAACCCATGATAAATTTAAAGGTGGAGGATAAAAAGGATAACATTACCTTCCTAATTGACAGGGGTGCAGCCAGATCCTCCCTTATCACCTTATCTCAAGGGACCAAACGGAGCAAGAAGAAACTCATAGTCTCAGGGGTAAAAGGAGAAAATTTTGTTGTTCCATTTATAAAAGCATTACAAATTGAATATAATCGAGAAAGCTACTTAAAACAATTTATTTTCATCCCTGAGGCAGGGACCAACTTATTGGGTAGAAACATGATCACAAAATTAAGCCTGAATTTAAAAATCGAAGGAACAAAGATTGTTCCAACCTTACCCCTCCAACAATGTGTTATGAAAGAGGAAAAAGAAAGTAACATTGACCCCCAAGTCTGGGCTGGACCCCGGAATAGAGAAAAAGTAGATATACCCCCCTAAGGCTCAAGCTAAGTGGAATTCAAACAGAAAATTGTTTTTAGAGGATAGGGAAAAAATATTAAATAAAGCCATTGCTAGGGGAATCCTAAATTATCTTCACCAGGACAGCCACTAATATGTTCAAAATTTATGCGATGCTGTTCTAACTTATTATGCATGTATTGGACTGTGCTCTGTGGCCGGCCAAGTAGTAAATGAATGTATCATCTGTAGAAAAGTAAATAAACAATGTCTGAGGAACAAACCCCTAAGAGGGCGCCCCCAGAGCTCAAACCTTTTCAAAGCATTCAGGTGAACTTCACTAAAGTACCACCAATGAGAAAACTAAAGTACCTCCTAGTGGTTATTGACCATCTCACTTCATGAGTGGAAGTCTACCCAGTTCCTCAAGTGACTGCACAAACTGTAATTAAAATGCTATTAGAACACCTTGTTCTTGAGTATGGACTCCTTGAAAATATTGATTGAGATAATAGGACCAATTTCACAGCTCGAGTTCTATAAAGGTTAATGAATTCATCTTGGTCATCCAAGGTCTGCTAAAGTCAAAGTGAAAATAAAATTCTAAAGCAAAGGAAAATTATCTTAAAGCATTGGGGACATTTTGGTTATAAACCAATAATTTTTTTAAAATTAAAATTATTGTGCAAAACTGCATAGTCACAGTATAAATTAGAGTAACTAAAAAGAGTCTTTTAAAAAATCTTTTAAATGTTATCTTACAGTTAAGCTTGTTTTGTAAGGAATGAAAATTATAACAATAAGTCCTGTGTTTCTGTGTCAAACTATTCGTGTCTGTTTGTTCAGTGTTTGACTCCATACATCAGGATGATATCAGATTGGCAAATTGAGCTACATGTGAATAACTATTCCTGGAGCCCAAATTGGGCTAAGCAGGATGGAAAAGAAATATAGAAATCTAAATATAGAAACTTGAGAAAGAAAAAGGTTTTCCTAAGCTCTTTAACCTGCCTTATCCCCAAGGCCTTCTCTTTACAAGAGCTGTGGGAAAAAGACAAGGTGTTAACAGATTGAAACTCTTATCTTCTAAGCTGGGGAATTAAAAATCATAGTTTGTTCTGTAATTCCTCAATTTAAAATAAGAGTGGTTAATAATCTTGTTACCAAATATCAACAAGTGAAGAAAAAGTCCTTGAAAACTATAGAAAGATCTTTAAAAACAGTTTTCCAGAACCTGACAATCAATGCTTTTATTTATAGTTTATAATTTTATTAAAGGAGTTTTAGCCTCCTGTAAAAGAAAGAGGAAGGCATTCCTTACATAAACTCTAACGGTTTCAATTTTATTTAGCTTGAGTGTTATCTCCCTAGGTTTATGAAATACCAATATATACATTTATTAAATCCTTAAGGCGATGAAAGTTAAGTTCATATCTAATAAAATTAAATTAAAGAAGTATAGATCTGCCCTCTTTTAAATGGATAAAGTAAATTCCACTGGTTGCTAATTGTAACCTAAAATAAACTATGTGGTTGTGGGCAATTATGGAGAGTTTATGAAAAGCATCTTCTAAACTGAAGCATTTGAATGGCTAGTTCCAGGAAGCTGTTACTAACTAAAAGCCTGAATTAATATTAATGACAAGAAGTGACTTCATAACAGTGAAACCTGTCAGAAACCACCTCAATCTGCATATTCAAGTGGTAGTAACAAAAGATAATCTTGATTCCATTAGGAATCTTCAGTTTTCATTAAAAAAAAAAAAAAAAAGGAAAATACCTGCTACTTAACATCTTCATGGTAAAAGTGTAAGAAGTAAAACACATCGCATTGGAAGTGTTTAAAAAGTGTATAAAAACCAATAGATAAACTTCAACATTGTCAAATTCTCTTGTGCATTCAAACCAGATCTTCAATACACTGTAGGTTGCCTCTCCATTTGAGTTATTGGCTATGTTGGTTACTGACCCCTAAAACAATAGAAGTGTCCACTACATCTCTGGTTGAGGTCTGAAGTGGATGGAGACTATGTTGCAGTTTCAAACTCCTGCAGTAGCCAACAATGGCTCAATATAGCAAAATGTACAATGGATATCACTTCCAGACTGGCACTGTTTCATAGTGTCGAAGAGTGATATACACCAGGCCAGTGGAATACTGGAACCTACCTTCCTAGCTTCTCTCTAGAGTCAATGGTGCTGCAGCATGCTGACTGTGTGAAGGACATAGCAAGTGGAGCAGTGATTACCAGAGTACTGTGAGTAGAACTTAAACACAATTGGCATTATGGCCTGCTCCCATGGAGAGATAACATGGAAGGTATTGCAAACCTGGAACTTAAATCTACTAATTACAGCTCAAAGAAAAACTTATGCATTGAGTAGTGCATTAATTAATATTAAGTACTGTACCTATATCCTATTCTAAATATATGCCTGATGATTATGGTGATATCTTTTTTATTCTAAATCATATACAGAGGGACATTAAACATGTTAAAAGTCCTAGTAAACTTCATTTTCTAAGTAGTTAATGAATATGCTTAACCAAGTATCCCTCTTAGCCCTTGTTCCAGAAAGTCTTAGAAATCGACTGGGATGCCCATACCCCCTGGCATCCACACTCCTCAGGAAAGTAGAAAAAATGAACGAGGAGCTTAAAATACAGCTTACCAAACTGACGCTAGAAACTGGCTTGCCTTAAACTAAATGTCTGCCACTTGCATTGTTAAGAGTTAGGGTAAAACCTAGGAAAGACCTAGGTTTGCCCCCACATGAAGTCCTGTTTAAACACCCTTATCCTCCTAAGATAGGATCTTCTTTTCAATAAGAAAGCAAAGATAAATTTTTAAGAAAATATATGTACTTTCTTGCTTTAACTCTTTCCTCCCTACAGAAAAAAGCCAGTATCGCCCAGACTCCTCCTCTTGGGTTCCCGGTCCACAAGTTCCAGCCTGAAGACTGGGTCTTCATCCACACCAGGAAGGAAGATAAACTAACTCCTAACTGGGAGGGTCTATTTCAAGTTTTATTAACCACAGGCACTGCTGTAAGAACTGCAGAAAAAAAAGCTAAATCCATTACACCCGTGTCAAAGGACCTATCTCTACTCCCTCACCTGGACTTGAAACTCCTCCCTCCTAGACTGGAACCACAGATAAGCAAAACCCTTTACACCTGACCTTCAGATCCTCTAACCCTTAACCCATCCCAACATGAGTTCCCCTTTACTTCTACTCTTACTCAGCCTTTTATATAGATAGTTCCTCGCTTACACAACTATAACAGTCACTAAGAGAACCATCTCCCAAGTCATCCAGCTTGATTTCTGTGCTCTGAAAGGAGTCTATCCTTCTTGTAGAGGCCTCGGGGACCGAAGGGCACTGAGCTCCTCTAACAAATATCTGTGCCCAAAATCTAAAGAAAAGAGGTGGGAGAAAGACCATGTTGGGCATGGCAAGATGTTTAGTAGAACATACAGTTCAAAGGTTGAACCTATGCTAGCAGAAAAAGGGGGAGTCTGTGTAATAATAGGAGAAAGCTGCTGCACTTACATACCAAACAATACCGCCCCAGATGAGTCAGTTACCCAAGCCCTGGGAAGTCTCACAGCCTTATCTAAAGAATTAGCCAAAAATTCTAGGATAGATACCAACCCATGGACCAGTTGGTTTAATTCCTTCTTTTCTAGGCCTTAGTCTCAAATTATAACTATTTTAGTCAGAATCTTTGATATACTCATTATCTTACCCTGTTTAGTCCCTTGTTTTATCTCCCTAATCCAACGAACTGTTAAAAAAAATGTATGTAATCCCCATGGGGAAAAACGAGCAATCTAGACCCATAATGTTACTTAAACCAGCACCCAACGGAAAATTATCTAGATCTAGAAGAAATGACTGAATCCGCATATAATGAGTGGTGTAAGAAGAGTCCAATAAACTCTAAAGAGAAGAAGGGGAATTGAGAGAAATAGAACAAAGCGTGGTGTATTAGTCAGCCAAAGGGGTGCTAATGCGAAATATCAGAAATGGGTTGGTATTTATAAAGGGTATTTATTTGGGGTAGAAGTCCACAGTTCCCAGGCCATAAAGCATAAGTTTCTTCCCTCACCAAAGTCCACTGCCATGTGTTGGAGCAAGACAGCTGCCTACATTTGCCAGGGTTCAGGCTTCTTGGGTTCCTCTCTTCCCAGAGCTTTGTTTCTCTCCGAGATTAGCTACTCTGTGTCCACCACAAGGTCAGCTGTAGACTATCAGGCGAACAGCTCGCTTCTCTTCTCCTGGGGCCTTCTCTCCAACATCAAAAACTGCTCTCTCTGTCTTTTGCCTTGCCTTTTATATTTGATTCCCCCACCCACCAAGGGGTGGGGCTCAATGGTCTGCTGACGTGGCCCAGTTAACGCTCTAATTATAATCATAGCTTAATCATGCCCAGATTAGCAGACCAGTTTACAAGCATGATCCAATTATATTTTTGAAACTCATAATTACATCAAACTGCCAAACGGCTACAGGTGGCATCTTCTCAAACTGAATTCCCTGTTCCTGCTTATCTAACCCTTCCACATTCTTGTTCCAGTCACTTCCCCAAAAACCCACGTCAGTAAAGGGGATGAACTCTGACACTCAGAACTTACCCTTACACTTTCCACCTTAGGATTGGGTTAGTTTTCACGCCTAAGATTGTAAGCCCACAACTCCCAGCCAATAAGATTGGTGAGGGAGGGAAATGGGACATTGCATCAGGGGAACTATATAATCTTTGTTCTTACACTGATCACGCGCACTTGCCTGCTTCCATTAGCCTGGGTGTGTGCCCTTTCTCGTGAGAAAGAAATAAATTACTGCTGCTTCTAGTCCAACTCTCTGTCTTCAGAACTTTTATTTTAAGTAAGTGGTCACTGTCTCATGCATGTATGTATAGAGGGAAAAAAAAATGTTTTACTGCTCAATATTTAAGAACTTCTGTTTATTAAAAAAAAAATACCATTAAAAGAGTTTTTTAAAAAGTAAGCCACAATGAAGGAGAAGATATTTGTAAAGCCTGTAATGAACAAAAGAGTAGTATGAAGAATATATTAAAAATGCTTACAAATTCAAAGAAAAAGTTAGACAATATAAAAAAAATTGACAGGAAACCAGAATAGGCACTTTATAAAAGAAGATATCTAAGTGATCGATAAACATATAAAAAGATGCCCAATCTACTTGGTAACAAGGGAAAAAATGTGAACTAAAATAATAGGATACTACTATACTTTCACTAGAATGACCATAATTTAAAAAACTGATAATACCAAGTATTGTCAAGGATGCAAAGCAACAGAAACTTTCATACACAGTGGGTGTGTAAAGTGGCATAATCATTACTTTAGCATTATCTACCAAAGTTTAAGATACACATTCCCTATGACTCACTCCCAACAGAAATAAATGAATGTGTATGCCACACATCAAAACACACAATCCCACAGATGCAGAAAAGGCATCAGATAAAATTCATTATTCATTCATCATAAAAATTCTTAGCACATTAGGAATAGAAGGGAACTTTCTTAACCTGGTAAAGGATATCTAAAAATTATTAAAAGACATTAAAGAAGACCTAAATACTTCATATATATATATGTCATGTTCATTGTTCCTAAAGATGTCAATTTTCTCCAAATTGATCTATGGATTTAAAGCAATTCCAATCAAAATCCCAACAGGGCTTTTCAAGGAACTTAACATTTCCTAACTTTACATGTAAAACCCACCAGAAGGGCCAAAATTTAAAAAAATCAATAATGCCAGATTTGGGCAAGGATGTGGAACAATTAGAACTCAAACATTGATGGTTGGACTATGAATTGGAACCACCACTTTGGAAAACAAATTGACATTATCTTGTAAATTTGAAGATTCACATACCCTGGACCCAGCAATTTCACTTCTAGACTAGAGAACATCTTGCATAGTTATCTTAGAAGGCATATACAATTTAGTGATATTATTGAGGGAGATCTGGATGGCCGAGCAGGCTCATTTCCTCTCCTTTTGTTAGCTTGACAGAGAGTTGGTTTATGAGATCTCAGTAAACTCAAGTGATACCAGCTATAGAGCTCCAGAGGCTCCCCCTTTCTAACAAAACCCTTCTGGGACCAGGAAGCTTCCATGGTTACATAGTTGCATAATGCTCCTGCTCCCTGATCCTAAATATAGAGCATAAGGAGTGGTATGTTCCTTTCTACTAGAGCTTTGGCCATGGTGCATGCAGACCATCTATGTTCAACCCTACCTGTGGTATAATGAAAGTTTAGAGGAATATGTATACTCCACTAAATCTCTCATTGTAATTTTCCCCCTATTAAATCCTGTTTTATACCTGCACTATTTGATGCTAGGGGTTGCTAGGGGTTGCTGGCATCCTAACCGCCATCTCCCAGCCCTTACCCATCTCGCCTCCTTTACTACTGTGTGCAGAGGTTTCAGTGCTTCCATTCCACAGTCTGGGGATGGGGGCAAGATGTTAGGTCTCGTGAAAAGGCCGGACCATACCTTAAACCTGGATACCAGGAACAAGCAGCCGTAGGGCTTATCTGGGTGGGAGCTCTCTGTGGCAGGGCCCCTTCCCCTGGAATTGTATAAATACCCAACACTCAAATATGACAGAGTCTCCTCTGTGTTGTGTAGTGAGGCATACAGAGCTATCTATCATCCACCGACTCGACTTGAGCAGTTGGCCTCTCCTAGAGGCTGGCCACGATAGAATCTCTTCCTTGTTCTTTTGGACTCCTTGTGCTGTATAAATAACAAAATAGCCATTTGCTGAAAATTTCTGTTGCACCTGAGCCTGTGTTCCCATAACACATCATACAGCAACCCTCTCCACAGGGGTATACATCCTTTTTAATGACAGCACTATTGTTTGTAATACCAAAAATAAATTTAAAAAATGGAAACCACTCAAATACCCATCAGCAACAACACATAGATAAACTGATGTAGTCATACAATGGAATCCTAAATAGCAATGAAAAAGAAATAAACAAGCTATAGGCGTGGGTATGAATGAATCTCAGAAATTTAATATTAACTGAAAAAACAAGTTGTGGAGAATACAAACAGTATGAAACCATTTATATAAAGTTAAAAGTTATAAAACCATGTATAATTAAGAGATACATAGATATGGGTGAAACCATAAAGGAAAGCTAGGTGATAATAGACACAAAATTCAGGATAGTAGTTTCTTGAGGTGGAGGTGATAGCATCAGGCAGAAGGCAGAAGCATGTGAGAGAACGTAAAGTTACTGGTAAGATCCATTTTAAGTTTGGTGTTTTGTTTAGGGCATTTGCCCAATTACTATTCTTTGTAACTTATATATATTCTTTTGCATGAATTAAAATTTTCATAGGCTTTGAATATGAAAAAGAGACGTGACAGTTTGTTCCCCCACCTGGTGAAGGCAGGCAGACTCCTAGCATCCTTTGTAATTTTCTTGGGCAGAGGGAATTTTCTATAAACCCAAGCATTAGTGAAGGGGTGGGGAAGCCCCTCTGGTGTGTGCAGAGCTTTCCACTGTGCTTTATCCTATTATTAGAGTCCATATTATTCCAGTGAGCACAGGAAAACAAGAGGGCAGAAAGGGGTAGGAATGTTGCTCCTAACAAGTAGTTTCAGACAACCTTGTTATGCTAAGGACATGAATGTAAGATAAAAATTCTCTCATAAGCAGAGGGCCAGATTTAGCAACAGAAAGACAGAAAATCTGGGAAGTCCCAAAGAATCAAACAAAAGATAAGGCATAATTACAGGGATGCAATGATGTAACAGTTTGAATTTGGTGAATACCAAAAAGAGATTATGTTCTTGAACTAATCCATTCCTGTGGGCATGGGTCCCTTTTGAGTGGACTATGTCAGTGAGGTATGACTCAGGTCGAGTCTCTGCCCTTTTACTGGGTCTTATATAAACGGAGACACAGAGACACAGGAAAAGGGAGAGCTGCCATTTTTGATCCTGCCATGTGAGAGAGGACTCTAGGATCTCTAGCAGCCAAAGCTTAAGCACAAAGCTCCCAAGAGGCTGGGCCCACTGAGCAGCTCAAGGCCGAAGAGAGGAGCCATAAGCCTGATAGCCCACAGCTGAATTCAAGAAGCAAGCAGAGCAGCTGAGATGGAGAAAGGAGACCCCAAAAGAGACAAGTCCTATGCCTGGTTGCCCACACATGAGCTCCAGGAGACCATAGATTCTGGAGGGAAAGGAAGGGACTTTAGCAGAGATCAGTGGCCATCTATGCCATGTGGCAGAACCCCAGGATCAACAGTTACTGACTGGTGAGAAAGCATCTCTGCTGATGTCTTGATTTGGCCATTTCATGGCCTCAGAACTGTAAGTTTTTACCCTAAATAAAATCCCCATTATAAATGCCAACCCATTTCTGGTATTTTGCATCAGCAGCCCTGTGGCTAAGACAAATGAGGAATATATTTTTTCTAGAATTATTTGCAATTCCAAATGCACTTTGCTCTTTCATGCCTCTGAGCTTCTGTACATGTTACCTTCTCTACCTGGCGTGCCCTTCCCCACTGGCTTTGTTTTGCCTACGTTAGTCCACTTGGTGTGTGTGCTTTGGAAATATTGACATCACTAATATTTCAGATCTCAGTTTCCTCATAAGCAAAACTGAAATGATATATCCTTATGGAGGTGTTGTGATGATTATATAAGAAAATAAACAAATAGTACTTAATATAAATTCTGGCATATCAATAAGCACTTAATAATTGGTGGTGATGATGATGACAATGATTATTCACCACTTAACTCAAGTCCCTTGCTCTGAGATATGTACAGTTCTCCCAAGCTGAATTAGGTAGAATTCTCTTTTCCTTATCACCCTTTTGTACTTATCCCTGTTATAGTACTTACTACACTATATTGTGATTGTCTGATTATGGTAATCATACAAGAATTTTTAAGGATGTATCAAATCTGTTAACTTACAGTAACAGACATTGTTCTAAGTCCTGGGAGTAAACGAGACAGCCAAGGAGTCTGTCCCCATGGAGTTGACAGTCTAGTAAACAAATACAGAAACACAGCCTTTTTGGGTAGGGATTAGTACTGTCATGGGATTTGAGGGAGAGGTGGCTATTCTAGAAAAGATGACTAGTGTTCGAGCTGAAACCTAAGTAAGAAGAAGCGAAGCATGCAAAAAAGCACAGAGAATAGGGAACACAATGTCCGAGAGATAGGCATGAGCTCAGCTTGTACCAAAAGCATGCGGTTGAAGCATAGTGAGCAAGTAAGCGTAGAAGAAGAGGGCAGGGGCCAGTTCATGCAGGGCCATTCAAGAGGTCCTAGTTAAAAATGGGTTCACACCCATAGTAACCCGGTTAAGATTAAGACCATGTCTTTTGTTGGGGTACATGATTTAATATACCACACCTTTGAAAGGTTTTTAGCAGCAAAGTGGCTTGATTTGCATTTTCAAAAGATCATTCTGACTGGTGTATGGAAGATGGATTGTAGAGGGGCTTGCAAGAGAGACCAGATATGTAACTGGAGGCCAGGTACAGGACTGCTACTCAGCTGGCATGTACAGGCTCTGCTGTCTGGGTTGTTTATGGCCAGCAAGGGTTGATTGGATGCAGTTTCTAATTATGATGCCCATCGGTTGTTAAATACTTTATTTTTCTCCACTATCCTATGAGAGTTCATGGTGGCTCAAACTAGGGTGGCTGTGATGGGAATATGGAGGCATAGGCTGATAGAGGATATATTTTGCAGGTAGACCTGGAAAGACTTGCAGATGTAATAGACGTGGGTATTGACGGAAAGAGAAGCAAGGATGACACGTACATTGGCTGTCTTCTCCACTGGTCCATGCACTCCTTGAGAGCAGAAGTGATCTCTGGTGTACTTCTATCCCCAGCACCTACCACTCGACCTGAAATAAGGAGAATCAGAACATTTCTCCTGAATGAATTGATACATGGGGGCATGAGGCCAGAGTGTAGAGGCATCAGCGTGGTCTAACAGTGAGCACTGTAGCATTAGAAAATACAAACAAGAATTTAGCCCCTTTTCGCTGGTCTAAATAGGATGATCATCTCAGTAGCAGCAGGGCAGAAAATGGAATTTTACTGAGGAAAAGCTTAAGATGAAAAGGGCTGGGACCTCAAACAGCAGGTGTGAGAGTTTCAGCCCTGGGAGAGTGGGTTGCAGTGTCAGGAAGTCCAACTCCTGAGGAACAAGTCAGAAAATTAATTAATTTTAAAATTAATTTTAGGAAGAATAGCCTAAGGAGTGGGAAAGAAAACACTAGGAATGCTAACACAACAGGTCAGAGTGAAAAAAGTAGGGATGCTGATACTGCATCCCGGTTAACTGAGTAGCTGAACTCCAGGCCTAAGAGCTAGGGACATCAGGATCTTCTTATGCCTCCTGCTTTGGGTGAGGATTGGTTCCCCTGCCTAGGATAAAAATTGAGCCTAAAAAAGTGAGCGTTAAGGAATCCCAGCTGCCTGGGTTAGAGGGTCAGGAAGTGAGGAGAGGCAGGCAGCCTTTTTACTTATCAGTTATCTGCTTATCCCAGGAAAGCTGACAGTGATTTATAACTACTTGCTTTGTATAGGGCCAAGCCCAGTACAGTGCTTGGCATATAGTAGGTGCTTAGTAAGTGTTTAACTGTTTGTAAAATTTAAAGAACCCACATTTTCCTTTTAGAATTCAAACTTATATAGCGTTTGACACACTAAGGGTGTTTTTTTTCCAAGTCTCACACAGGACTCTAGAAAACCATAAATTAGAAGGGGCAATATTATTTTCACCTTACCAAATATCCAGTTAACTACGTTTTGTGATTTCCCATTAAAAACGAAACTAACTTTAAAGACAGAGGTCCAACGGTCTAAACTTGTGGCTTGTAACTTTGCGTAGCCACTGCGTTTGACCACAGAACCTGGATGTGTGAGCACCAGCGGTTTTAGCCACGTCCCTGTGATCTAAATCACTCTGTTTGTTGACACCAGTGGATCCTAGAAGGAAAGAACTGAACAGTTTGAAAGTTATCTCATGTCTTTAGGGACTCCAGTGTTTAAACATCAGTGTATTAATCAGCCAAAGAGGTACTGATGCAAAATACTGGAAATCAGTTGGCTTTTATAAAGGGTATTTATTTGGGATAGAAGCTTACAGTTACCAGGCCATAAAGCATAAGTTACTTCCCTTACCAAAGTCTGTTGCCATGTGTTGAAGCAAGACAGCTGCCGGCTTACAGCCTTCCTCTTCCTCTTAAGGCTCTGTGATCCCAGCTTCTTCCAATATCAGTTTTAGGCCATCAGGCTCTTTAGGCTTTGTCTCTCTTCCTGGGACTCGATTCTTTCCGGGCTCAGGCTTGCTTCTCCACAAGCTCAGCTGTAGACTATCCGGTGAATGGCTCATCTCTCTTCCTGGGGCCTCTGCCATGTCTAAGGAGCCATCTCTATTCCTCTGTGTTCTTCTCCTAGTGTGTTTACTTCCCAGGCTCCAGCTCAAAACTCAAAACTCCCTTCTCTGCGGTGCAGTTTCTCTGTGAGTCCCCAAAGTGGGTGGGGACTCAACGTCCTACTGACATGGCCCAATCAAAGCCTAATCATTATTTAATCAAGTAAAAGTAAAACCTCGGAATCTAATACACTCTAATACGCCCAGGGGAAAAGACCAGTTTCCAAACATAATTCAATATTTCTTTTTGGAATTCATTAATAATATCAAACTGCTACAGGCTTCAAACAATAGAAATTTATTCTCCCACAGTTCTGCTGGCCTGAAGTCAGAAAGCAAAGTGTCAGCAGGGCCAGGCTCCCTCCAAAGTCTCTAGGGAAGAATCCTTCCTTGCCTCTTCTAGCTTCCGGAGATTACCAGCAATACTTAGCATACCTTGGCTTGTGGCAGCATAACTCCAGTCTCTGCCTCCATCTTCACATGGCTGTCTTCCCTCTGTTCATGTCCAAATTTCCTTCTTAGCAGGATACCATTCATATTGGATTCAGGGTCCGCTATACTCTAGGATGACCTCATCTTAATTTAGTTACATCTGCAAAGTCCCTATAAAGTGACTTCTAATAAGGTGGTATTCTAAGGCTTCAGGTGGGCCTGGATTTTGGGGGATCACTAGTCAATGCAATGGCCCTCCAATATTCACCTCCCTTCCCATATGCAAAATATATTCACCCCATCCCAACATCCCCAAAAGTCTTAACCTGTTCTAGCGTGAATTATAAACCCAACATCTCATTTAAATCCACTCAAAAAAGCTTCCAAATCTCATCATCTTAATCATATAAACTGGGTATGGGTGAGACTCTGGGCATGGTCCTGGGGCAAAATTCCTCCCTTTCCACTGGCAAAGAAAAAACAGCGCCAGACAATGTTAAACAGGGAGGGGTGACTTTACTCAGGGACTTCTATAGCAGGGGAGAGAGAGTAGAACTCAGCTCGATCCAACAAAGGATAGCATACTTTTTAAAGGTTGGGAGTGGGTTGGAGGAAAAGTATTGAATGATAGGAAGGAGGGTTGATCACTGGGGATATGAGGGATTTACTGAGCTTGCCATTAGGACCACTTGGTTGAGAATGGTTCCCTTTGCAGTGATTAGGTCACCTGGAGTCTGGAAGGGCTGGGAGAGAGGAGGGGGTGAGGACCATCTAGGGAGGAGCCTCCCATGAGCCTGGGTAGTATAAGGTTGGGAGTGGGGGTGGCCAGGGAGTCAGGGGGCAGGGTGAGAATGCTATTTAGAATAGTTAGGGTCTGAAGTTGTCTTTTTTCCTTTTTTTTTTTTTTTCCTGCAGTTCAAGTTGTTTTTCTGTGCAGTCCCTCTGCTGGATTGGTTTCAAGGTAGTCAAGACAGGAGAGGAAGCAGGGAGGGGTGCACAAGGAGTGAGGCTGGCAGCTTGGACAAGAGAACAAAAAGCAGTCTTGGTCACTACAGACCTGTGAATCTAGAAAGCAAGTTATCTGCTTCCAAAATACAGTGGTGGGACAGGCATAGGATATTTCAGTTCTGAAGAGGAGAAAGTGGAAGGAATAAAAGTGTTACTGGTCTAAAGCAAGTCTGCAACCCAGCAGGGCAAATTCCTTTCTTCAAGGCCTGAAAGTAATCCTCTGGAGTTCCATGCTCTGTCCCTTGGCCTCTCTGGGGCTACGCCCCACCCTTTCTTGTCTCTGCATCCAAAACTCTGTCCTTGGAGTTAGTCCTCCTTCACTTCATCCCATCTCTGTCCTTTTCGGACCAGACTGGCAGTATTTTGTTACTATAAAATTCCCCTTCCATGGATGTCAAGGAGGTCCACAATCAGGTGGATCAGAAACCCCAGAACCAACTTAAAAAACTCAGTCCTGGGCATCTGTTTATCTAGAACCACTCTCAATAACTAAGTCTGTATCAGTCAAGGATCTCTAGAAACACAGAACCAACAGTGGATAGGCAGATAGATAGATGATAGATAGATAGATAGATAGATAGATAGATAGATAGATAGATAGAT
>JAKSZT010053881.1:1399528-1567835 GCA_026826555.1 Tolypeutes matacus
GATAGATAGATAGATAGATAGATAGATAGATAGATAGATAGATAGATAGATAGATACATAGATAGGTAGATAGATAGGTAGACAGACAGATAATACATAGGTAAAGATAGAAAGATGGATATATAGGTATACACATGTATACATGTATAAAGAGATTTATTTTAAGGACTTGGCTCATGTGATTGGGGGACTGGCAAGTCTGAACTCTGTAGGGTAGACGGGCAGACTGGAAACTCGGGTATGATTTGATGCTTCAGACGAGGCAGAATTATTTCTCCAGGAAATCTCCGGTTTTGCTTTTATGGCTTTCACCTGATTGGCTGCAACCCACCCACATGATTGAGAATAATATCCTTTACTTAAAGACAACTGATTGTAGATGTTAACCACATCTACCACATACTTTCACAGCAACATCTAGATTAGTGTTTGATTAAATAACTGGGTGTTGTAGCCTAGCCAAATTGACACATAAGACCAACCATCACAGGGACATTTAAGCCCAGAGAGATTAAATACCTTGGCTCTATGTGGATGGACCCAGGGCCAGGACTTCATTCATTCATTTACTCATCTTCACTCATTCAACAAATATTTATAGGCACCTACCTTGGACCGAGCACCATGTTAGGTGCAGGAAGGCAAAGGAAAGCAAAGCACAGTCCCTGCCCTGAAGGAGCTTAAGGTCTAGTGTGGGAGCAGACAAGAGAATTGAAATAAGGATAGACTGGCAGGTGCTGTGAGAGGAAATAGAGGTTGCAGTGGTAGCCCAGAAGAGGCGCGCCATCCAGGATTCCTGACCCACCATCCAGGGCTCTTTCCTACACAATGACCATGGTTTATCTTAGCATTTCTCTTCTTTTTTACCCAGCTCCCTTGAAGGAAACCCTGCAAGGGTCCTTCTGGGTTCTTGCCTGGAGCAGATGAATTGGAGTCCACAATGGGATGATCGTGAGAGAAAGCAGGTTTAGTAACACTGGCAGGAGACCAGGTGTCTCAAATCTGCCTTCCTGAACCACCACCAGGCACAGGAGTTTTTATGGATTCAGACAGGGGAGAGTAGAATGGTTACCATCACAATGGCAGGTATATACAAGGGTGAACCTAGTTCTAAAATAACCATAAACAAAGGTAATTCCAGACTAGAATTACCATCACAATAGTAAGTATACACAAGGCTAAAGCTCAGTCTAGAGTAACCATAAATAGGAGTGAGTCCTGTTTAGAATGAGCATCACAATAGCAGGTCTAGGCTAAATCCAGCCAGTTTGAGCAATTTCAGATATTAACCTTTAGCTATTTTATAATATAAAAGTATTATATAATGATTTTGTAGTCATAATTATTTAATTCTTAACTCTCAGTTTCACTTCAAAACAAACTGGGCACTTTTGTTCCTCAACTAAGCAACTAAAATTATTTTAAAGCTTTTTTTTTTTTTTAAAGATCAAAGTGAATCTATAATATCAATAGAAGTGAATAGCATACTATAAAATCATAGATATGATTTGATCTCTTTTTGTAAATTATTAATTATTGCAATAATAAATAGAGGGGAATTGTATGTGTATAAAAAAGGTTTGAAAGAATATGTACCAGTATTGGAAGGACTATGGGAGACTTTTATTAATATTTTTCTTCTGTTTTCCAATATAGTTTGAAATTTTTTTACCATGTGTATGTATTGCTTTTACATTTAGGAAAAAATATAATATGTTGAAATACATAATACCTGGAAGCCATTATTGTTTTTGCTTTTGTTTGCTCAGTCCATGTGGCACAGTGGAAAGAAGGCTGGAAGACTGGCTTGAGTCTCAAGTCCACACTTGTTTACCAAATAAGTTTAGGCCTAATTTTCCTCATGTATAAAATAGGAATAATATTCTTGCCTTGCCTAACTCACAGCATTGTCATGAGGCCAGCAGGAGCTACTGGATGAAAAAGTGTTTTATCAGCCCTAAGTTATGGTCATATTTATAAATGGAAACTGTTTTATGATATGAATACTGACTTGGCTTTAATCAGCTTGCTGTTGACCTTTGACTTTTTATTTTATTATAAACTTATAAATAGCTTCTCCACCCAGCCACCGCACCCCCCCACCCCACCCCCGTTTTTTTCTTCAAGAAAAGAGGTATTGAAGCATTCTGGTACAACCAAATAGTCAAAAAAGTTAAACCAGCACAAGTATGAATCTGAAAATCTGAGGACACTCTTGGTTGGCCCCTGAGTTCACTGGCAGGGCTATTTGCTCCCTAGGGAAGGCCAAGGGGAGCAGAGAAAACTAAGTTTGGGTGGATGTTGAGGCAGACATAATCAGGAGGACAGAGATATGAGGATAAATATGATTAACAAAGTAAGTAAGAGGTATTTGTTATTTCTAACACCCTGTCCTACTTCCTTCTGAAGCAGGCTAGTTTAGGGAATGAAAAGACGAATCTGGCACCTGGCAGAAAACCACGGTTGTGAAACACGTAGCTGTGGGAGCTCTCCCTGAGGGAAGGACCCCCACAAGACCGCTGCTTTAAGAACCTCTGGAGAATTCCCTGTCTGGAATGAGATTTCCTCCGGGATCAAGAAAAAGCCCTGGATATTCTCAAGGGGTCTTGCCATTGGACCCCTGGGGGAATTGATGGGTAGGGTAACCAATCAAAACTGTAAGCAGCTGGGACTCCTCCCCCAAACATTAACAAGAGGAGGAGTAATTAATGATTTAAAAAGCAAGCGCAGAAGTTATACCAACCCTTTTATCTGTTTTGCCTTGTTTTTGCCCTTTCTCGCATGGCCTGGACCAGCATGCAAGGTAGATCTGGGGACTTGTAATCTGTAACGGGAACTTGCAGTCTGTAAGTCAGCCCTTTTCACCCTTTTTACCCTTTTTTAGCCCTTTTCCTCTCTACCTGAACCAACCTGCAAGCATACCCAGGGCCCATAATTTGTTATTTTCTGAAGGAGTGGGCTGGTAACTGAACTGTGAACCTTAGGCAAAGGGAGAAGAACCAACCAATAGGATAAGAGATCTTCAGCCAATAGGATAAGAGATTTTCAGCCAATAAGATCCAGCACCCTAATTAATAATCAGCCAATCAACGCCTCCCAGTTATCATACCCCATTAACATAAAATGCTAATCTAGTTTCCAAACCCTAACCAATGCTCTCACACAGGAACCCAATAATTAACCAATTAGAGTATCGCAACTTAAGGCTCCACTCCTAGGGCGGCTGCCCAATGAACCTATATGTAGTGCAGCCCCAAAGCCTGGAGCACGCTTCCATCATCACCTCAGCCAGACTAACACCTGAGCTGCAACACTGAGCTGTGCGCCTCCATCTTTGCCCTGGGTGTACTTCCATCGTCACCTCTGCCAAGTCTGAGCTGAAACACTGAGGGCGCTTCCATTGTCACCTTGACCAGGCTTGAGCTGTAACACTGAGCTGTAATCAAAAAAATGTCTGGTCACTGTACTGAGGTCACATGTCATCATTCTGAAGTCTGTCCAAACTGAGGAATAAAAGTGGTGATAACATTTTCTCCCATTTCTCTTCTCTCATTTTCTTAATAAACTACTGGCTTAACTAAACTGGCATGTACTTACATTCAATTATGTAACATAGCCAAAAACCTAGAGAAAATCTGGCAACACTACCTCCACCTTCTAGAAGGGTAGCTCCTTGTTAATGGATTGGGTTGTTTTTTTGTTTTGTTTAATAGGAGCTTAGGGGTTAGGTGTGGACCTTTGGAACAGCTGGGACAGAGCTAAGTGGTTCTGTGTAAGAAAGGGGGAGAAGGTGAAAGGTGGAATGGGAAGGGAGACCCCAGAGAGAAAAGCAGAAGCCTTGGAGACTTGGAATCTTCATGGGGCTTGTGGTGGTTTGAAGCTATATGTACCCCAGAAAAAGATGTTCTTAAATCTAATCCATTGCTGTGGGTGTGACCCTATTGTAAATAGGATCTTTGGATGAAGCTACTTCAGTTAACGTGTGACCAATTTCATTCAGGATGGGACTTAATCTTCTTACCAGAGAAAGAAAGAGAAAGCCACAGAAGCAAGAAGCTGAAAGCCACGAAACCCAGAAGAGAAGGGAGAGACCAGCAGATGCCACCATGTGCCTTGCCATGTGGCAGAGGAGCCAAGGATCACTGGCATCCAGTCTTCAGGAAGAAAGTATCACTTTGATGATGCCTTGATTTGAATATTTTCCTGGATTCTAATTGTAAGTGAATAAATTCCCATTTTTAAGCCAAACCATTTCAAGCATAAGCAGCCTAGGAAATGAAAATAAGGGTCATTTGTTATGCAGCATAATCTAGGGAAAGCTGAAAACAGGCAACACAGAAGAAAATTAAAGCTATCAACAAAAATTTTAGTGAGAAAACCATGCCAAGAAAGGGAAGACTATAGCAGGAAATAAAATATTCCCTGAAGGCAGGGATGCCATACATGATGAGGCCAGCCAGTTTGAGGAGAGGAACTTGAAAGAAGTGTTAATGGGAAAATTTGCACAAGTTAGAAGAAACATTCAACTAAGCCAACCTAAGATTGAATGTATTTCAATTACAAGATAATTGACAGAGACTAACCCACAGTCCTTCTGCTCTGTGCCCCATAATCAAATAAAAGGACTCAGAATTGTGTTTAAAAAAGAAATTTGCTTGGTTTAAAAAGAGGGAAGCCCTTAACTCTAGAAAGTTGATAATATGGTGTTTTCATTGGTTAGAAAAATAAGATCATTAGTTTTGCTTCCAGGAAAGAATATCAATAGTCAAGAAAACTATGAATCTGTGGAGAGGTGGGAACTCTTATTTACTGTTGGTAGGGATGTAGAATGGTACCGCCACTGTGTAGGACTGTTTGGCAGTTCCTAAAGAGGTTGAATATAGACTTGCCATGTTACCTGGCAATACCACTACCGGGTAAATACCCAGAAGAACTGAGAGAGGTGACACGAACAGACATCTACATACCAATGTTCCTAGTGACATTATTCACAATTGCCAAAAGTTGGAAACAATGCAGGTGTCCATCAACAGAGGAATCGATAAACAAACTGTGGTCTACTCACACGATGGAATATTATGCAGCTGTGAAAAGAAATGAAGTCATAAAGCATATGACAACATGGATGAACCTGGAGGACATTATGTTGAATGAAGCAAGCCAGACACAAAAGGACAAATACTGTATGATTGCATTACTATGAATCAAATATATTGTATAACATATTGTATGATTCAAAAAAACATTTATGTGTATCCAGTACATTTAATTGAGAAATGTATGTTTTTATTCAGCTGTGTTTTCCTTTTGGTTTTTAATTATTTATTTTTTCAATATTTAATGTACAATATAAAGTTAAAAATAATAATAATAATAATAAAAGAAAGCTATGAGTCTTCACAAAGCCTCAGCAGGAAGAAAGTCAAGGAAATGAACATTTAAAAGGAGCAAAATTATTGCCAAGAATTCTGCCTTTCTCTGTAACTTCTTAGCTCTTCTGACCCATGACCATTATAAAAAGCACCCTTCCTGGGTCAGATGTTTATTTTGGAGATATTACAGCTCCCTCACTTTGGAAGGTGCTTGTGAAAAATTGTCTGGCATCAGGGATTTATGGCAGCAAGATAAATGGTCCAGAAGAAAGGAAATAGTGCAAAACAGAAATGTGGGATATCTGGCTAGAAGCAACACTCAGAAAATTTCCTATTCAGTTTGAGCAATTTGGTAAATGACAATGTCACTAACCAAAATAAAGAAAGGAATACAGAGAGCAAAGGAAGTTGCTAAGGATGGGTAGAATGTCATTCGTTTGATTTGGGATATGTTAGGTTTAATGTGCCTATTGGGTTGTTCACAAGCAGATAAAAATATGTCTGGAGCTCTAGAGAGAATTCAGGGCTGAAGGTATCAATTTAGCAGTTGTATGATCTACATGGTATAGCTGCACCCACAAGTTTGGGGTGGCTTAACCAGAAAACAATGAGGGAACAGTCAAGATTGAAGCCTGGGGAAGCACCAATGTTGTGTCAGTCTGCTGCACAGTCCATTCTGATGGAAGGATCTTTGGGAATTGCTGCTCAAAAGGTTTGAGGCTGCAAATGTGTATTCGTTTCCCAGCTGCTAAAACAAATGCCATACAATGGTTTGGCTTAAACAGTGGGAATTTATTGGCTTACAATGTTGAGGCTGGGAGAAGTCCCAAATCAAGGGGCCAGCAAGGCAATACTTTCTCCCCAAAGACTATGGCATTCTGCTGCTGGCTTCCAGTGATCCTGTGGTCCTTGGCTTTTTCATGAAATGGCAATGCACATGACAGTGCCTTCTCTTTTCTCTTCCAGGTTCTGTAGATTTCTAGCTTCCAGCTACTCCCTGTAACTTCTCTCTGTGTCCAATTTCTTTTGCTTACACGGACTTAAGCCATATTGCGTTAAGGCCCACCCTCATTCAGTTTGGGCACAACTTGATAATATCTTCAGAGGTCTTATTTTCAAATGGGACCTGAACTTGCCTTTTGTGGGGGACATGATTCAGTCCCCAACAAAATGTATCCCTTTCCCAGATATCCAGGACCTGGGCCAAATTTCATTTTCAAGACAAGATAAAGCTCTTAAAGGCCTTTCTTTTTTCCTGGCTGAAACGCATTAAGACTGACTAATTTTAAATTTGGAAAAGTAGTATTTGAGGTTGAGGTTCCCATCTTTACTCTGTAATACGTTTGGGCCTGTGCCCAGAAACTCCCCTGCCTCTCTCATTGTCCAGGGAGCTGCCTTGTAATTATTCTTCCAGCCTGCGGGCTGGAGAAGGTCAGCATGCTGAGATAAACGTTGTACGCCCTGATAGATCAGGGGAGCCTTGTCTAACAAAATGTTTCAATTTCTGGGTGATTTAATGCCTTTATGATTGTTTTCAAGAAATGAGAAGTTGATTGTTGGTCCTAGTATCTGTTTCAATTCCAGAAAGGGTAAAACAAAACAAAAAATCACTTTTTATAAAGTAACCTTTACATTTCAATTTATTTTTATTTTCCTTATTCTTTTTCCCTGCCCCCTTTCCCCCTGCCCTTCCCCCCTTTCCCTCTCTCCCTCTCTTCCTCCCTTCTCCTCTTCCTCCTCCTCCTTTTCATTTTAAGCTGCTGGTTAGTACAACCCACATCCAAAGTATTGCTTTCTTGAAATTCAACGATTATATTTGGAAAAGACTTTAGGCCAAAGAATATGACATCACAATGCTTTGATTTATATATACATGTGTGTATGTGTATATATACATATATATATATATATATAGTGTGTGTGTGTGTGTGTGTGTGGTCCCAGGGCTGAGAATTGAACCCAGGACCTCGTATGTGGGAAGCCAGCACTCAACCACTAAGCCACATTGGTCCCTCTGAGTTGTTGTTGTTTTTTTTTTTTTCCATTTGTTTGCTTGTTTTTTGTTTTTGTTTTTAGGAGGCACTGGGGACTGAACCTGGGACCTTCCATGTGGGAAGCAGGCGCTTAACTGCTTGAGCCACATCCACTCCCTATACATGTATTTTAATAAATCAGTTACATATACTAAAGTCAACCACGCTACCCCTGCAGAGCAACCTTGTCCAGCTCACAAACATACCACAGAGACCTCAGTTTTGGCTCTGTGAGCTCAGTACTGAGCACCAAACCCTTTTCTGCATTTCAGAAACTGGGAAGAAGCAGGAGAGATTTGTCATCTCTATAAAACTCCCAAAGACTCCCAAATAAAGATTCAAGGTTGGTTAGAACAAACTTTTAAATAGAAGCTTGGGGTCCTCTGGCCTCCAAAGGCAAAGGAAATTTTCAAAATTGCTTTTCAAAAGTCCAAAAGAAAATGCCACTTCATATAGGTTCTTAATCAAGCCACGGAGTCTTGGTAGCACCATCATCCTGATTTTATTGCTATTTCCCAGAAACCGGCAGGGAACAGATTCTGATTAATCTGCTCTGGAAGCTGATAAAAAATACAGGCAGTTGCCAAGTTTCTTGTACTCATTAATCATAGAAATCCAAACCGTCAGTTCTGTTACCAGGGAACCCATAGTGCTGCTGGGTGAAGCCAGGAGGTGATAATGCAAGAATCAGAGCTGCCACCTAGAGTTTCTGTCTATTTATGTGGAGGTGAGGAAAACCCTTAGAGTAAGACTGGATGTAAAAATAGTAACAACTCTCCTTTCCCTCATGAATGTCCAGGTAGAGCATTCAGAAAATAAGAATCAAGTCATAATTCTACCACCCAGAAATCACCACTGCTAACATTTTGCTTAATAATCTTTCACGGATAGATGGATGGATGGAAAGAGGGAGGAAGAGAAAATGTAAGTTTTCAAATACTTATATATTTTCAAAGGCATTTAAGAACCTATTACTGGTGGTGATGTATGGAGAGGATAGTTGGTAAGATGGTGGTGAAGGTGTTGAGTACTTACATATGTTTGTGTACATTATTTGCGTGTTGACAACTATATATTACTATTTTTGTGTTGCTTCTCTATTTTTTAAATTGCCAAACCATGCAGTCACTCTTGGAGGTACCGGGGTCTCACCATGCGCTGGGTGAGGCATTCTGTGAACCCAGAGCACAGGGCGCCTCCTGGTGAGGGTGGAGCGCCAGGAAGGTGCAGCCCTGCCAGCAGCCTCGCGGAGAGCGGGCGCGGGCAGGCCAGGCTGGCCTCGGCGGGGCTCCCGTCCTGGTCTCCGTGAGGCCCACCCGCTGTGCCCTCTGCGGGTAGACGTGTGCACTCCTTCCTCGCAGGGCGAGGAGCGGCCGCGCTTCTGCTTGTGATGACAACTGCAAACACTGCGACCCCAGCCCGCTTCGCTGTGCTCAGAGTGCTTTCGGTTACGCGGTGGGAGGGTCTCTTTCCCCCACTGCATAGAAGAGGACCCTGAGAGCGCCGCCCTGGATTCCAAGTCCCAGGAGCTAGAACGCGGTGGCGTGGGACGCGGGACCTTGCCCGGCCGCGCCGCGCCCCCTGCTGGGATGGAGGTGTGGGGCGCGCAGCGGAGCGCGCGGGCCCTGCGGGGGCTTCTCAGACTCACCAAGCGGTGAGAAAGAAGGAACGAGCTTGTTTAAACCATCGTGGTTTTCTGAGATTGGCGTTTTTTGTTTTTGCTTTGCATTTGCCCCCTCCCAGCTCTCCATCTGTATTTCCCTCCACTCATGGTGTTTTTTTGTGTGTGTGTGTGGGGGGAGTGTTTTGTACGCGTGTGTTTTAGCAACACCATTTTTTTTTTGTATGCTACAAAGTAATGCTTATACATTAAAAAAAAAACAACTTGGAAACAGAAAAATAAAATATTTAAAATAAAATATTGTTTATTTTACTTTTTTTTACCGGGAGGTCCGGGGATCCAACCGGTCCCTCTATATGGTAGACGGACGCCGAACCTCTTGAGCCACATCCGTTTCCTAAAATAAAATATTAAAAAAATATTTAAAATAAATAAAATATCTATGACCCCAGTACCCACAGATAAGCACAAGTTTAAAGTCTTTCTGTTCTCCTGGTGTTTTTCTTTTTTCTATACATAAACATTATTGTATATAATTATAAGTGTATTTAAACAAACTAGACAATGCTCTTGTGGAATCAGGCCTGGTGTTGAACGGGCCCTGTTGAAGCAAACATGGAAAGGCCAAGTGGCAGGTGGTAGGGTTTTCCTCAGGCTTGGCCCGAGGAGGGTTCGGCTGCCTCTTGGCTTGATAAACTAGTTGTTCTAGCCCCTGAGGAAGCTTGGCTTTTCCTCCTGGGGGCAGGGGACTGGCATGTAAATTAAAGTTACCCCTCTGCTGGGGGCAAGTAGGTGTCAGGGATCAATAGGCCAGGGGAGGAAAGACTATTAGTCTCAACAGTAACTTCAAATAGCTAGAAGCTTCTACAAGTACTTTGCCACATGTGTGGCATCAGCCCCCTTTCCCAGCACCTGACCCCATGTTTCCTTCTGCTGTCTGACTCATCGTCCTGAGACTCCTGCCTCCCCTTCCAGGCAAGCTCTGGAGAGCAGGAATATTCTTCAGGGCCTTTTGCACCTTCCCCTTGCATCTGGCAGGGTGCTGAAGTCTCTAGTTACTCTTTTTGTCTTTTTCCTTCACACCAACAATTTTTCATATAACTGTGCTGCTGGTTTGCCACTGTCACCCCAGATAAGTGCAGAAGCTAAGTGAAAACAGTGTGCTTGCTTTGCAAATGCAGCTTCCAGACAATGCTCCCCTTCCCTAGATAGGGGCCCCCAAGCAATACCATCCTTTATGGAACTTTGGAAGTTGCCTGTCTCTGGGTGTGGCTACGTTTTGGGTAATGGTCATTGGTTTGGGGGTGGAGTTGATGAGGGAAGCCCTGGGATCCCAATCCCGCCCTCAGCAGAAACCCACAGCTTTAAAAAAATAAACTCCCCTCTGTCCCTGGTCCCTCTCTCCCCTTTTCTCCCCGCCAGGAAGATAAGCACCCCAGACTGCCCCTTTGAATTGAAATTTACAACTCTATACAGATAATGACTCTTTTCCTCCCTAATGGCCTTCTGCTTTTAGGAAGATAAACTAACCTTGCTTCTCTGCCTTTGTAACCCCGCCCACTTGCTCAGGAATTTGCCCGCTTAGTGTACCTACATAAACTTATGAAAATCGGAAAACGGGGCTCAGATTTTTGAAGATTTGACTCCCCACTGGGCACGCGCGTAATAAAACTGTGTTCATCCATGCTCCCAAGAGTGCCATTTGGGTTATTTCTGGCTGGCCACATGTGATGGTTAGGCTAACGTGTCAACTCGGCCAGGTAATTGTTTCCAGGTGTTCGTTCCAGCAAGCACTGGGCTAATTGTAATACAAGAGCATTTATGGACTTCGATCACTAGTGAGTTTACTGCGAGGATAACTGATTACATCTGCATCAATCAGGGAGATTACATCATCAGTGGGTGATGCTTTTATCCAATCAGTTGAATGCCTTAAAAGGGGAAGTGATTTCAACATTCAGAGAGAATTTCCCAGCTCGTTGGACAGGCAACTTTTCTCAGAAACTCATCAAGGACCTTTCATCGGACTTTCACCGGAGCCCCTAGTTTGCAGCCTGCCTGTGGAACCTGGACTTGTGCATCCCCACGGTCGCATGAGAGACTCATAAAATCTCATATTATCGACAGATATCTCCTGTTGATTCTGTTTCCCAAGAGAACCCTGACTAACACACTGCAACAGAGTATCTACTTCATAATTTACAGGTAGCATCCTCAGCTCTCCTCCCTCCCTCCCTCTCCCCTCTGGTTCCCTGATGAGGCAGGGAGGAGATTGCAGAAGACCCACCCACGGTGGTGATGATGTTGGGGGGTGGGGGGCAGTGTCAAATCCTGTAGCTTTCGTCTTGCCCGTGAAATGAAATGAAATCTCTAGCAAGATCTACATTGACCATCAAGCCTATAGAGTAGTTTTCTCTCTGTAGAAACATAAAGAAGGGCTGAATTCCTCTTCAAGTTCTGCTTGGGTGAAAAGAAAAGCCTCAAGTGATTTTTTTTTTTTTTTTTTTTTTTTTTTTTTAAAGCCACTACCCAGGCGATACTGGTAAGAATGACTAGATCTCGCCTGGTCTGACCAGTTTGCCTTTTTTTGGTAAAGTCAGCAAGTGAGGCAAGAAATCTGCAGTACTCAGAGTTAAAAAGCCAGGGTTCTCCCTAAGCTACTTATTATTTATGCATAAATTACCTGACCTCTCCTAACTCAGTGTGTTCATCACTAAAAGGGAATAATACTATTACCTGCAGGTATGCGGCCCTGATTGTTGTGGGACTCAGATGAGAACGTTTATGGAAGTGCTTTCAAACCTTGAGAGCACTGCACCCTCATCAGGTTTGATTCTGTGTCAACACTGAAGCCTCTGACCTGACAGTGTGGGCAGCTTAAAGGAAGGGACATGTCTCAGGACTGAACTAGAGCAGGGGTTCTTTTTTATTTTTAGTTGATTGATACAATTAATTTTTAAAAATATACTTATTTTTTTAAAAAACAAAGATACTTAGATTACATAAATGTTACATTAAAAATATAGGGGTCCCATGGGAAACGGATGTGGCTCAAGAGGTTCGGCGTCTGTCTACCATATGGAGAGACCGGGGTTCGATCCCCGGTACCTCGCGGTAAAAAAAAAAAAAAAAAAAAAAAAAAAAAAAAAAAATAGGGGTTCCCATATGCCCCACTCCTTACCCCTCCCACACTTTCCCACATTAACAACATCCTTCATTAGTGTGGTACATTTGTTAAAATTGATGAACATATGTTGGAGCATTGCCACTAAGTGTGGATTATAGTTTACATTATAGCGTAATCTCTCTCCCACACAATTTTTTAAGTTATGAAAAGATATATAATGGCCTGTATCTGTCATTACAACGTCATTCAGGACAATTCCAATGTCCCGAAAATGCCCCCATATTACACCTATTCTTCCCTCTCCTTCCCCTCAGAACCTTTGGTGGCCACTACCTCCACATCAATGATAAAAGTTCTTCCATTTCTAGAATAACAATAAGTCTCTAGTAGAATAACAACAGTAAATCTACTCTAGTCCATCGTTCACTCCCCAATCCTTAGGATTCTGGAATGGTGATGCCCACTCCACCTCTGAGAGGAGCCTAAGATCCCATGGGGCAGATGGACGAGATTATTTTGCTTGCAGTTGTAGATGCTCTCTGTTCCTTGGGATGGTTGTTATCCATCATCATTTTCTTGTCGTGGGTGAGTCCAATGAACTGGAGAGCAGGTGTTGCAACTCTGTTGAGATTCAGGGCCCAGCTGGCGCAAGGAAAGCCCAAAGATTTAAGTCTCTTACATAAACCTATCAACTCTAGTACTAACTATAGGTTCAAAGGGAAGGGGCAGAAGAGTCATTTGTAGAGAAACCACAACTGAGTCCAACTCTGTCCCACAGGCAAGACACCAAACTCCTGAGCTGTCAGCCCAGAGCAGGGGTTCTTAACATTTTTTGTTCCATGGATCCCTTTGCCAGTCAGATGAAAACCATGGACCCCTTCTCAAAATGTAGCCAGAAATAGTTTTATGACACTCAACATCAGAGGTCAGAGAAAATAAAGATAAGCTGATTTTTTTTCTATTCAAGCTCATGGATCCCCTGAAATCTGGTTAAAAACCCCTGAACTAGAGGATTCCTCCACCATATAGTGGCAGTGTCACACACATGTCAAAGACTTTGAGCTGGAATCATCCTTGTTACAGTTGTAAATAAGACCCAGATAAGTTGATCAACTTGCCCAAAGACATACAGCTTGGCTATGACAGGGCTAGGATTAGAACCCAGCCCGGAAGGCTTTTTTAGCCAAACCAACCTTCCAACATCTCCAATAGGAGATGGCAAAGCAGTGTTCTCTTGGGATCTTCCCAGGGCGTGACCATCCCCGAAAGGGGGAGAGGATCTCAGCCTGTGTTCTAAATGTTCAGTAGTAGGAGGGTGAGCCCATTATTCATCATGCATTTAGAATCTTTCTTTTTACTAATGCTCTTCACATGCCATAACAGAGTTGAACTTGAATTTAAAAGCCTTTTGAAAATTTTATGGGCTGGAATTTCAAAATAGACAGTTTAATAGACTGCTTCTCTAGTAAATGAATCACTTGAAATTAAGATTCTCTCTGCATTTCTCAGAGCTGGTAGGATAATTCTCCCTGTCAAGGACAGTTTGTAGAGATACCCTGACCTGAACCTTTGCCATTATTGATTAACCAATTGATGCTAAATGCTCTCTGGTCTGCAGACTGTTCAGCTTTATCAGCTTCAGAGACTAAGCTGTAAGCTGGGTTAGGACAGAGATGCAGTCTGTACTTGACCTTACAAAAGATGGACATCTAGCTCTGAGCTGGCTGAGCAACCAGAAGAAATTCTTCCATGGTCACATGGTTTATGTCTTGTATCATGCTTATTTGTGTACATGTTGGTTGTTCATACAGTGGACATTCAAACATAAGAGAATCATATCCCACCTTTTAGTATAATTTGGCCTAATTAGCCTGAAAGGGGCTTGTACCCTCTACAACTTTTTATTAACTAGATTGCTAGGGCAGCTGCCCTCTGGCCCTCCACACTCGTTTCTCATGGGGTGCATGTGGGCAGGGGAAGATAGGACCGCAAAACTGGAAAATAAGAACCAGAAACATTTAGAAATGGCTTTGGCGGGGGAGAGGAAAGGTGAAAAAATGCAATGTCCTGGGAACAAAAATAGGCTTTAGAGATGAGAGTTCTTCTGGAGTCCTGCCAAGGTTTTTATTTTGGACTGTGTCTATCTCTCACTCAACTAAAGTGAGCATTTTTTCATATTAGGGTTGGTTCTCTTCTTTGAAAGAGAAAATGTAAATAAATTCCCAGGTGCTGAGAATGATAAACAGCTTTCTCGCTTCCCCTGCTCTGTGCCCCATTGTGTTCAGGGGCAAGTCTTGTAGGCTGTGATCCTGTCAAGGACTAGTTGGGACACTCAGTCACTAGGAATGGAGCTCAAGCCACCCTGCAGGAACCTTTGGGGACAGCTGCAGGCTCTCCAGAGAACCTCCTCTTCCAAGCTTCCTCTCCAGCTGCTGGGAAGAGAACTCTGCAGGGCACAAAGACATCATGTAGAATTTTCATACCTGGGGAGGGCATGAAAAAAATCAATTCACCCAGGACAAGCCCCACCAAATGGAATCAATGCTAGCTCCCTCTAGTTCCCCAGATATTAAATTGAACCAACTATATAATTCAATAACTCATCATCTGAAAATTCACCCTCAGCCTCAGGAAGCTGGAGGTATATTTCTGCACAGGTTATTGTTTGAGGAGTGTGCTCTCTTCACCCCTTGACATAGGTAGAGGTGGAGTTTGGAGGGAGAATTGCCCAGCTTTCTCCCATTGTTGCTGCCATCAGCACTTCTGCACCCATCGCCCTCATACTTTACTTCTTAGTGTGTTAGGAAAACTCCTGTCCAGGAGGGTGACATGCAGAGACAGCTTCCAAAAAATACTCAGTGCTATTTCCACCTTTTGGCAATTTTTAATAATGCAACTATAAACGTCTGTGTGAAAAAAAAAATACTCAGTGCAACGCCAATATCCTGGCTTTGGGGACCTCACTTCTGACTACCTTCGCCCTTCTGCATTCAACGGGTCAGGCAGACCATTTGGGGCAGGACCTCTCCAGAAGAAGACAGGTCCCTAAAGAGCTTGAGGCAACTCCCTCCAAAGCTCAGTGGAAAGAATATCCTGCGGCTTCGAGGCAGAAGTGATAACCTCATCCTATGAGTTGAGAGCCATCCAGTTCTGGAGCAAACCTGACCAACACCAGCAGCCCAGAGGTAACCTGAGATCCAGAGGTACGAGGGGTCTAGAGACACTTGCATTGCTATCCCCGCAGCCTCTGGGGTGGCAAGCCCTGGGCTCCTACAGGCCTACTGCACTGGGTCTTCTCTCGATGGCAATCTTGTGCTTTTTCCACCAGGCATCACATGTGTGGCCCTCATCCTGCACACTAGCACAAAGGGGACACATCTTTCTCTCAAGAAAACTAATGAAATGCAAGTGTGTATGGGGATGACAACAGGGATAAGCTTGCATTTGCTCTTAACTACATTTAAAAAGGAACTCATTCACAAATGCTGAGAGTTTATTGTAACCGATGTCTTGCCACTCAGGGTGAGAACCACGGGCCTGGTCCGTGGGAGTGGGTCTCTGCTCAGGTGCTGGGGCCTGATCACCTCCACAGGCCTGGCCAGCTCCCTTTCTTGGCCAGATGGTCCCTTTGTCTTGCATCTTCAGCTACAGGCTGGTGTCCTGTTCTATTGGGGCACATTGATAATGCTCTTTCAATGGCTTGGTCACCTCAAGGTAACAAATTCTCCTTTTGCCTAATTGCGTTTCCATTACTAATACATGGGATCAAACTGCCAGTCATGCTCCTGGAGGATCACCCTAAAACAGGATGGAGACCCCAGGCCTGGTCAAACCCACTACTGTGTCCCTCAAAAGAAGACTATTTTTTGGCATATGAAAATTGCATGAAATTCAATTTCAGTGACCATACCTAACGTTTTATTTGAACACAATCGTGCTTCTTCATTTACATACTGTCTATGGCAGCTTTTGTGCTAAAATAATAGAAAAGCTGTGACGGGGGCTCTCTTCGCTTTGCACTGCTGTGCACTACAAATTGCAGTATGACTCGACAGTTTCAAGCACCACCCCTTTCAGCATACAGCAATATATATATATATATATATTTTTTTTAAGATTTTATTTATTTATTCATTTCCCCCCCTTGCTGCTTGTGCTCGCTGGGTCAGCCAACCACGCCGTGCCGGCGGGCCTGCCCTCACCAGGAGGCCCCGGGAACCAAACCCGGGGCCTCCCATATGGTAAACGGGAGCCCCACTGATTGAGCCACAGCCACTTCCCACAGCAATATTTTTTAATTTGTTGCATTACCTGAGCATACCCATCATGACAAAAAAAAAAAAAGGGGGGGGGAGAATTTGGACTTTGTTGCACTTTTAAGGCAACCGGATTATTTTGTTTTCAAAATAATTGGGTCCTTATGCAGTGGCACTATAGTTGTGCTGAAAGAATGCAGTCTTTGTCTTGGCATTACCAGACAAAGTACTCATCACTGAACTCCTAACTCAAGGAAGGCAATAGTCAGAAAAATTAGAAATTTAAAATGGAATAGTTCATCATGGCAGAATTTTTTCATAAAATAAAAAATGAAAACGAGGCTGCAAGCAAACTAAGTTTCCAAGCGGCTCATTTGTTATTCAAGCGAGAAAAACAATCTGATAGCTTAGCAGTGGTAAAGTTTTATTGCAAATTTTTTAGCTCAGGGCCAAGACTGAAAATTTTCTGAGCAGGAAGAATCACCCTCATCTGTTATTATCAAACACTGAATGGCTTTGGAAATTAGCTTTTGCTACAGGCTTGGTAATGTTTCTTAATGAATTCAACCTAAAATTACAAGGCAAGACAGCACTTATAAGCGAAAATCACGGTTGTAAAGTCATTTCGACCACAACTAAATGAATCACAAATTGTGAAGCTGCTTTATGCATTTACCATGCTGTCAAAATTTAAAACAAATTTGTAGCAGATATTTTTTCTGAGTACCAAGAATAATTTCAGCAGTACTTTGGAGACCTTGATGCAAGTGCAATTGAAATTTCCATATTTCAAAGTCCATTTAACTGGGCAATTGCAAAGTTTCCACCTACTCTTCAGATGAAGTGATTAATCTACAATGTAATGGCATGCTAAAAGGCAAATATCAAGACAAGAATATAGTTCTATAAATGCCTTCCAAGCAATGAATATGCTTAAATAAAATCATATTTTCATGGACTGATACTGGTTTTTGGCAGTACCCATCTGCATGAGAAGACGTTTTAAAAGATGAAATACATAAAATCTCTCTACAGATCATCATTAACTGGTGAACATTTGCAATTCATTTTGATGATAGGGAGAATTTTAAAATCCAATTAAGCAAGGATTCCATTTTTCTCATTAGTAGTTCTGTGTTACAAACAAAATTGTATGTGATTATTATTACACTTTATTACGAATTTCATCAATAAAAATTTGTGGAAATATGTTTTCTCTCATTATATATATAAGCACCTACATAATATCCTCAATTTTACCTCTTGGCCTGCAAAACCTAAAATATTTTCTTTCTGGCTTTTTCTAGAAAAAGTTTGCCAACCCAGCTCTAGTCTAACATATCCTAAGTGTCTAGAACAGGACCTAACACATATTACTCTATAAATATTCATTGAATCGACTTTGTTCTGGAAGAAATAATAACTGAAACTAAACATTAAGAATAAGGTTGCCGGAAGGTTTCTTTGAGAAATTTAAGCAAATGATATTCTTATTGTAAAAATCTTTAGGAGGTCTCGCATTGTGACCTAAATACTGTCACTGGAACTAGGGTTCACTTTCTATATTTTCTTGATATAATCAATCACAGATGCACAATGAATTTAATTATAGCTTTTCAGGGAAACAAAAACCAGTTATATTTAATGTACACATTGAATGTAAAACATCCCATATCCAGAAATTTTCAAATGTTAAAATATACACACACCCATACATACATATATGCATGGATATGTGTGTGCGTGAATTTTAAAGTTAGGAAATCCGATTATTTTCCACACTTTCCATTCAATGTGGTATAACTTTTAAGTCTAGGTCAAATGGTTAACTATGCACCAGACCCCTAAGGACAAGAGGTGCTGTTCCAGAGACATAAGAGCTTGTCTTGTCTCTTATCTAAGCAAGGGGAAGACTGCATATGTGATATGATGAGTCCCCTCCACCTCCCAGACCTTGGTTGGGGAGAAAGTACCTGTGTGTTTAGGCAGGGTTCTCCAGAGAAACAGAACCAACAGGATGTGTGTGTGTGATTTCCATTAAGGCATATAAATCTACAAGTGTGAGATCTATAGGCAGGCTGACAGGCATGGAAATTCTGGTAAGACTGATATAGTCTTTAGTCTGAAATCTGTAGGGAAAGCTGGCAGCCTGGAAACTAATAAGTATATTATTTATTTTGTTAGGTGATAATTACCATAGGAAAAAAGATATGCAGAGCAGGGTAAGAGCTATCAGAAATACCAGGGGTTGGAGTGCTTTGCAATTTAAATATGGTGGTCAGGGAAGGCCTCATTGAAAAGAAGCAACGACCTGAAGGAGAAAAATATAAACGACCAATGAGCATGGGAAAAAGAGCTTCAAGTTCAGTAGTAATAAAACAAAGGCTAAAAAGAACAGAAAATAATTTATAAAATCGGCAAAAATAACAAAAAAATACCTAATAGTTCTCTCATACAACACTAGTGGACAGGTGAATTAAGAGCATTCTTTCTGAGGGTAGTTTGGTAAGACATAATAAAAGCCTTATAGAATGCATATCCTTTGGCTTAATACTTCCAATTTCAGGAATTTATCCTAAGCAAATAAATAAGAATGCCAAGTTATATGTTTGAAAATCTTTATTAAATGTCTAACAAGGAAAAATTAAATTATTATACATTCAAGCAGTGGACCACGGTGATGATTAAGTTCACATGTCGAGTTGGCCAGGTTATGGTGCCCTGGTTTTTGGTCAAGCAAGCACTGGCTTGTTACTCTGAAGGTATTCAGGGAATTTAAATCATTTGTTGGTTGGTTGCCTCTATGGCTGATTACATCTATAATCAACATAGGAGATTGCCTTCAGCAACAAGAGAAGTCTCATCCCATCAGTTGAAAGCATTAAAGGAAGAACTGATGATTTCAGCAGCCAGAAAGAGCTTCTATCTCTACTTCAGCCAAGCCTCTCCTGGGGAATTCATTGAAACCGACATTGTAGTTCCCAACTTGCAGTCTGTCCTATGGAATTTGGACTTGCCAATGCCCATGGTCATATGAGCCAATTCCTGTAATAAACCTCATAATATGTAGGTATATATTCTGTTGATTGTTTCTCTGGAGAACCCTGACTAATACAATCACCAGGTAACTAAAATTATGGTGCAGATCTACATGAACTTGATTCCACTAAACACTGTGTGAGAGAAAGAGATGGGGGGCATGAGGGGAGGGAGGGAAATATTCTGGAAATTATATTTTCAAGGTGATTTATATATATTTTCCATGTTTTCTACATGGGTACAGCATGGGTGGAAAGCAAATGCTGTTTGGGGACAGGTGTGACCACACAGGAGATTCCCCTCGTGTCTGTGAACACGGAGCCCTGGCAGTACGCAGCCTTAAGGGGCTGAGGTCCACATGGTCCCTGGTCTGCTGGCTCTTGTTTTGCTGTATTGGCTGCTTTTTAAAATTACTTTAGGCAAATACCATGCTTTACAGTCAAACTTTCATTTTAAACACAAGGTGCCATTGGTTTGCCTTGATTATTCCATCAATTCCACCAAAGTTTGTCTTCCTTAATTTTCCTAAATTAACCAGACACCTAGGGAAGGTGTTTATAAAGGAAAATGCAGGTCTATCATTAACAGTTCTTTATACAAGTTTGCCACTCAACATATTTATAAGGGATTCCAATGGTCCAGAATAGGTCCTCTACTAGCTCTTGGGTGCCAGGGGTTCTGGTTTTGACTCTGCCCCACTGGACCTCAGGCCAGATTGGGCCAGCTATGCTTTTATCCTATTTGTCCAATAGGTTAGGCTCCAGCACTAAATTAGGGCCCACTCCCCCTCAACCCTAATCCAAGAGAAAGAGGCATGGGCTTTAATTTAAAAGCTATTATGGGGATAGCAATACCATATTAAACATAAATCTCTGTGAAAAGCCTGAAATCAACCTGCTCCCCTGGCAAGCCTCCAGGTGGCAGGAATATATTCAGTTGATGTTTGTTGAGCTCTGTCATCCCACTTAAAAGAGGGTTTGTGGTGACAAAAGGTTAAACTACTCCAGCTCTCTCTGCCTAGAGGGGCCTGCCTGAACCAAATCTTGGTGTGTATTTCCATCTTTCTCTCCCACTTCTCAGCAAGCTCCGTTCTTTCCATTTCCCAAATAAATTTTTACTGTCCTAAAACAAAAAAAAAAATACTCCAAATGATCAATGCTCAAGAGAAGGCAAATCAAGTAGGACTGGTGGCTGGGGTGGACAGGATCTAGGGATGCCCCTTGACTCCCACTCCCTTGCATAGTCCCCACCCCTTTTATGTGGGCATAACCTATGATTTACTTTTTTTTTTTTTTAAGATTTCTCCAACCCCCCCGTTTGCATTTGCTGTGTCTGTTGTGTGCTGGTCTTCTATTTCTAGGAGGCACCAGTAATTGAACCCAGGACTTCCCATTTGGGAGGGAAGCGCCTAATCGCCTGAGCCACCTCCACTCTGATTTGTTGTCTCTCATTGTGTTTCCTGGCTGTGTCTCTTGGTTGCATTATCTTGTTGCATCAGCTCATCATGCCAGCTGTCTTGCTCATCTTCTCCAGGAAGCACCGGGAACCGAACCAGACCTCCCATGTGGTGGCTCAGTTGCCTGAGCCACATCAGCTTCCCTGACTTACTTCTAAATAAAATACAGCAAAGGTGATGGGATGCACATGATGATCTGTATGTGTGCGTCTAAGGACATGATTGTAGTGTGTATATTACCAGGATCCCATTTGCTGGCTTTGAAAGAGCAAGTGGCCTGTGCTGTGGGCTGCCTACATTGGGGGACCCACGTGTTAGGAAATTGCAAGTGATCTCTAGGATCTGAGGGTGGTTTCCAGCCGACAGTCAGGAGGAAACTGAAGCCCTCCTTCTTACAGCTGCAAAGAACCAGATCCCTTATCCTTGAGTCTCAGGAGATTGCAGCCCCAGATGACACCTTGATTGTAGCTATGGGAGGCCCTAAGCAGAGTACCTAGCTAAGCTGCCCCCAGACTCCTGGCTGTGGCCCACAGAAATTGATAATGTGTGTTGGTTTAAGCTACTAAATTTGTGGTAATTTGTTATGCGTCAATAGAAAACTAATACAGTGAGCTTCCAGAAAATGAAAGCTCCAGAAAGAGTAGAGATGCAGTGAGAGAAATGGGTTGTTAATCACGTCAAAATTATGCATGGGAACATGCAATTTTAATTTTATCTTGGAGACTTCTTCCATGCTTTTTATGCTCTCTCATATTATTTTATCATAAACCTCTTATCACACATGGTAATTATTTTAGAGTTGTTTCACCTGTGCCTGTGAAACACTGTTTCAGTGCCTGTGAATTCCTTAAGGGCATCAACTGTAACTTGTTTCTCTCTTTTCCAGAGTTAAAGTCATATACTAAGTGCTTCAACAGAAGAGGGAGGATGGAATTATATCACAAAAAGTATCCCTATAAGTAATGCCAGAAAATCAGTTGTCTTCCCTTAACATAGAGGACATTTTCCCTTTAAAATATTTTCTGTCCACTAGAGTCACACTGTCCCCAAAACAGGAGCCACTAGCCACATGTGGCCATTGAGCACTGAAATGTGGCTGGCCCAAATGCACTGTAAGTATAAAATATACTCTGGATTGCAAAGATATAGAAATAAGAAAAAAAAAAGGTAAAATATTTTTTATTGAGTATATTTTGAAATAATATTTTAGATATATTGGGTCAAATAAAACACATAATTAAAATTAATTTCACCTGTTTCTTTTTACACTTTTTAAAAGTGGCAAGTGGAAACTATAAACCACGTATGTGGACAGTGGTGCATGTCTGATGGCAGGTGATTCAAATGCTCGGGCCCTAGCTGAGTCATGGCCAGAGTCACTGGGGAATTGTGACACAGCATTTTCACTGGCTAGTCACCGATCCTACCAGCAGGGCTGTTTCTAAAGCAACATGGGCCAGCTCAATACAAATTGTGTCCCCCAAAAAGGCATGTTCAAGTCTCTTTTGGGGGGACATAATTCAATCCATAACAGATGCTGAGTGGGCAGCTGCTGTCGGATTTGTATTGAACTTATTCATAAAGATGGTATTAGTTAAGATGAAGCCAAACTGGACTAAGGTAGGTCCGAATTCAATCTGACTGGTGTCCTAATAAGGAGGGAAAGTGTGGACAAAGACAGTGAGGTGGCCATGTGATGGAGGCAGAGACTGAATTATGCTGCCACAAGCCGAGGGATGCCATGCTTTACCAGCCACCACCAGAAGCCAGGAGACAGGCATGGGACGGATTCTTCCCTTGAAGAGGAAGCACGGCCCTGCCAACACCCGCATTTTGGACTTTGTGCCTCCACAACTACGAGATAATAAATTTCTGTTTAAGCCAGCTGTGGTACTTTGTTATGGCAGCCCTAGCAAACAAAGACAGTATCCTAACCCCAATTTTTATCTCAGCCTTATGTATATTGAGCCATGTTTTAGGTGAAGACCACAATCTTGAACTTCCTAGGATGCTCCTGATTTCATCATTCCAATGGAATATACTTTAATACATCAATTTTTGGATAAGAATACATATGCTTACTGTTTCTTCATGTCATAGGAGCGTGTTGGGTTTTTAATATGTGTAGATACATGGAATCTATTTTATTTTTCCCTTATTTTAGGAAACTTCAGGCATTCTTTTAAAGTTTTAATTTAGAAAGGGCAGAGAAACCTTGATTTGGAGGCTCCATTAAAATTCCATTTCAGGGAAACGGATGTGGCTCAAGAGGTTTGGTGTCCGTCTACCATATGGAGAGACCGGGTTTCGATCCCCGGTACCTCCCGGTAAAAAAAAAAAAAAAAAAAAATTCCATTTCATGCAGAAAGCCATTCTAGACTAGTGTAATGAGGAGATACTCCATTCAAATTGCTCTGTGGAATTAACCTACAGGGGGCAGGGCAGGGGATTACACATGACCATTATCATCATTCTCAAGGACCAAAATCTCAGACAACTGTAGATTCCGACTGCCAGGAGAAACTTGGCCTAGTTATGACTAATGCCAGTACTGCCGACTGATATACACATGCCAGTGTGTGTCTAAATAGCTGGTTGCTGCTGGCATGTTCTCCCAAGGCTTGCCATAGGGAGCCCCAGGATTTCCTTGGAGGCCCACGTCTACCTGGAATACTGCCAGGAGCTGCTGAGGGACACCAGCACTGGCGGCAGTTCAGATGCATTAGGGGTTTGCTGGAGGTCAAGTCTTAGTTGTTCTTTCCAGGATAATTCATCTAATAATTCAGGGGAATATCTGTTTAAATTAATGCTAGTGCCCTGTCCTTTTCTTGATATCAATAGTATTAGTAAAGACAAATAAAAATCCAGGTCAATTAATTGGAGAAAACAGAAATACATTTCTTCCAGAAGTCCAGCCTTAGCCATATGTACGGAGAGTAAAAGACTTGCTGTCTAATAAGGGCAATGTATTGACTGTATCTCAACTCTGAAACTAACTTGCAATAGGATCTCCTTTCCAATTTGCACATGTCAGAAAAGTCCACAGTGTAAAAAGATATTTTCTCAGAAGGGCCACTATAGGCACATGCTCAACCAGAAAAGAGAAATTTACAAAAAGCTTCAACCATGGTCCCTATTTTTCTCAGGGACCTTTTTGAAGAAGGCAGAATAAACTCATATAGCAACCACAACCAAAGAACTGCACACCCACACAACCCACCACCAAGGCTCCTGCTCTGGGTCTCCTAATTGCCCTGCACACCCTCCTCTCCTGGCTCACTCCTACTCAGCCTTTAAGACGCAGCCTGGGCCACACAACCATCCTCGCACTCTCAAAAGTGGGTGGAGTTCCTCTGTACTCCATCAGGGTAAATACCCTATCTTCAAATACTCCTCTTTCCAGGATAGCTGAGGACAACTTCTTGATATTCCCTCTCAACTTCCTGGCCTTTGCATCCATATCTGCTGTTTAAATGCCAGTGATCTCCAAGGCTCTATACCTTCTGCTTCTAATTCTCTTCTCTCTCCTTTGTGACCTAGACTATACACATAGCTTCAATAACCACTTTAGTTTCGACTCTCCAATCTCAGTATCTAGCCCAGACCTCTCTGTTGAGCTCCAAACGTACATGCCCAATTGTCTACTGGACACATGAAGTTGGAAGCCTCAGAGATCCTAAATTCAACATGTACGGAACCACTCACTATCTCTGTGTCAGGTGCCCCAAGACCACCCTCAGGCTTGATGATTTACTAGAAGGACTAACAGGACTCAGAAAAACTGTTATATTTTTACAGTTTATTATAGAGAAAGGAGAGATTAAATCAGCAAAGGGAAAAGGCGTAAGAGGTAAAGTCCAGGAGAGATCAGATGCAATCTTCCAGGTGTCCCCTCCCTGTGGATGCACTTAATTCTCCCAGCAATGCTGTGTGACAATGTGTGAAATGTCACCAAACATGGAAGCTCACCAGGGCACTGGTGTCCAGTTTTTATTAGTGGTCAGTCACACTGTTTCACATTGGCATGCAGGCCCATGTGACTGACCTCAGCCACTTAGCCTCCTAAGGGTAAAAACAGGCATTCACCATATTGTTAGGATAAACTTATCTGGTCACACTAGTACATAACAGCCCAAGGCCTCAGGCATCCAAAAAGTCTTGTTTTTTTGTTTATGTGTGTGAACAAGAATTTATTTCTTAAATTTACTTGATTAGAGCTGATATATGACAGAACTTTTTAGTTATCTCAACATAAAAACGACAGCTGTAATTATAATTAGTACATGCAATTCACTGCAACAAGGCAAAAATACATAAAAGCATTCTATATGAAGTTAGATTAGGTGACTTGAAAGTATTATACTTCTGAATAAGTGAGACCGAGCAAGAATATAAAAAGAAGGCATACCTAATGCTAATCATTGTATTGCAGTACTAGTAAATTGCATATTTATTTTTAGAGTATATCATTCAATATGCATTAAAACCAAGGAATTTTCAAATACCCACCTTTAAAATATCTCTTTGTCTCTGACACATCTCATTTTGGGATTCATGTAACAGCATTTGAAATATTCTGCTTGATAAAGAGTTTTGCATGCCTGAGGCCTTGGTTCAGAGGTTATCTCCCAGGAGCCAGCCAAGGGCCAGTCCTGAAGACAGGTCTTTCCTGAGAACTTGCAGAGTTTGAGTAACCTAGGCCTGCTGAGTTACCTCTTTCCTACACAATCCCCCATAAGCTGTTCTTCCTTATCCCCTTATCACCCACCACTTCCTGAGCCAGAAAGCCTCAAATGTTTCACTTTACCCTGGTATGTAGTCAGATTCTAGTTATGAATCCATCTCCTTTCAATCACTTATTTGTATTATTGGAACCTGATCTCTGTTTTGCCTTCCTTCCAGGATTCCCCATACTGATTCCATCTGGAACTTAGACGGGTGGCAAAAACTTTGGCAGAAATATACACTATTAAGGCATTTGCAGTAAATACTTCAAGAAATGCTCATGGTGCTATGGCAGGAGAGGGAATATACATCCTGTGTCACATTTGTGCTTGACTTTTTCAGTAGTGTCACCAGCTTTCAATGAAAATTCAAAATTTCTTTTATCCAAGACCCTTTTCAACTGGCCTCTGCCTACCCCTACCACCAGTTTCCCACACACTTTACTCAGCCATACAGAACATTTGTAATTTCCCTAGAGGTCATGTGGTTTCACATCTCTGGCCTTGAATATCTATGCCCTCTACTGGAATGTCTATTCAATATTTAGCTCAAGGAGCCTCTTTGGTGCCCCCTCCCCAGCTCCCAGTCTAAGATGCTGCTCCCTCTTTTCTGCTCCTTACTCTGATACCTCTGCTCTTCAGAGAACTCATCCAATTGCCTTAAATTGTTCATTTACTTGTTTTCCCTGGAGACTTAGCTTCTTGAGAATAGTAATCAAGACATATTCAATGTTATAGCTAGCAATCTTAATAGGTGCTCAATAAACTTTTTTTTTTTTTTTTTTTAAATCTCTCTCTCTTTTTTTTAAAGATTTTATTTATTTATTCATTTATCCCCCCCTTGCTGCTTGTGCTCGCTGGGTCAGCTAACCACGCCGTGCGGGCGGGCTTGCCTTCACCAGGAGGCCCCGGGAACCGAACCCGGAGCCTCCCATATGGTAAACGGGAGCTCTACTGATTGAGCCACAGCCGCTTCCTCAATAAACTTTTGATGAACAAAAGAAAGTACAGTTCAGAGAGCAGAGAGGAGTGACTGCCTGCCTACAGAATTAGGGAAGGCTTTATAGAAGATTAAAATTGATATTAGAGGAAAATAGTTCATCAGGTTAAGGGGGAGAATATGCTATTTAAAATACTTTTAACGATTCCTTGGGACTACCCACTGCTTTTCACGCAAAATGGCATTTCAATGCTCCACTACGGGAAGAGAGTGTCAAAAGTCAACTCCCAATGTGTTATCCTATTAGATAGCAGGAGTTCAGCAGGGTGGTTGTGGTAAAAATGTTCTAGAGTTCAGAATTCCTGGGCTCAAATGCCAATTCCACAGCATATTTCTGTGTGACTTTGAGCAAGCTACTTTATCTTTCATTGCTTCAGTTTCCTCATCTGTAGATTGAGTTCCTACTGTAGAGATGTTGGGAGAAGTAAAAGAAATCGTTACTAAAGCTTAGTATGATGCCTAGCACACAGCAAGGGCTCAATGCATTTTAGATAGCTGTTTGAAATTTGAAGTTTCTGTCCCTGCAAATAAATTTGTGATACATAGATTGAAGAAAGTTGGTATAGAATTTTAAGAGGCTATCCGGCAGTAAGAATAGTATAAATGGGGAGATGAAAGGATGCTCTTTTTCATTAGTTTTGCTATAATATGACATACGCATTGCTAAAAAATCATGACGCAAAATTACACAAAACTACAGGGCTCTGCAAACAGTTAGGGGGATGGCACTCAAGAAATTTGTCAATGATTCATTAAAAAAAAAAAAAAAAGATAGGAACCTAATAAAAATGGTAGCATAGTTTTATACATGTTAAATGGTTAGGCAGTGCATTAAGACACTTCATATGGCACTTCACCTTGAAAAAAGACCTGAAGTTTGTGGAAGAGGGCAATGGAAGGTTGCAGTTTGTGAGTTAATGTGAAATGGTAGAAGTTTGTATTGTGCTCAAATTGTTCCCTAATATATCAATTGCCTTGGAATATATTGTGTTTTGTTTTTTACATTTTTTATAAAACAAGCATTATAGCAGAACTATTAGGATAGACCACAATTTGATTCAATCTTTTAGAAACCATATCTGAGGCATGAATTGAAGGAACCAATATTGAGGGATTTTAAATTAAATAATCAAAACTCAAGTCAGAGTTCTGGTTACTTGTAGGAAGCCTTTGGCCATACATGGGGTAACCATTTGTCCCAGTTTACAGTCTGTGGGTACAGGTTTAATAATGAATAGCTCCTCCTTTCACTATCAGAAGCTTTGGAGTTTTAAACAATAATCATCTTAGCCATAATTACTGAATCTCAGTTATGGACTATTTTGGGGTCTGCAAAGTAAAAGGTTACAAAAGTCCAGAGAAACAGATTACTGAATCAACAGAAACACGTACCTCCACATTTCTTGTCACTGAAGTGATGACCTGGGATACACACCCCTTTCTGGCCCTCCCTGCTGAGATCAGGCTCTTCCTCTGAAATTAACCATAGTCGTTTTGTTTTGAAAGTTGCCAAAGAATTTAAATTAAAAGTATTTATGAGTATCTTCCTCAGATCCCTGCTCTGGATAAAAATGAGCAATAGTATTTCAGAAATACAGGATCCAAAATGAATTTTCCAATTCTAGTTACAAATCTCCATGGTTTATTTAAGATTTTTTTTTTTTTTTTTTTAAGAACCAACCTGTGTGCCAAGGTTTTGTGTAGCTAGTTGTTGCTGGATTTCTACTTTTCTTTGAGGACACTAAACCTAGAATCTGAAAAACTTAAAAAAAAAAAAAAAAAAAGGATTTTACTAAGATAAAATAATTGATAAGGGATTGTTCACTATTCAGTATTTCCCTGCTCAGAAGGAATAAGATCACACACACACCCAAATCTAACAATAAATTACTTTACAAGGTAAAAGGGATTGTTGAAGTAGAGGCAAAAAGAGGTTATTATATTGGTTAACAATTAGGTAGATATTCCACATAAGCATTACACTTATGTGGGTGACTTTTTGGGAATTGCATCTAATTGAATCTCTTTAATAATCAAACATTAGAAGTACAAAAGTTTATTCTGAAGAAGCAGTTCCATGCCGAGAATTACAGAAGAAAAAAATTCAAGGTAAATATTTTAATTCCAACATAATCCACTTTATTCAGGTTAACAGGGGACTAGCTGCAGAATACTTGACAGGGCTAACTAAAAACATGCAGCTGGGATGAACTAGGAGCCACCTTAGTTTAGGTATCATACATAATAGAGAATTGGGTCCTAAGGATGGGAGGGCAGATTCTAGAATATCTGTCTATATCAGTTCTAGGAATATACATAAGTTTACTTTTTTCTAATTAATACACTGGGCTGGGGCGTGGTTTGCTTTACTTGAGCACTGTAATCAAGAATGAAACTGTCTTGACAGACCAGAAACAAGAAAATTAGATCTCTAAATGTAGATGCAACAGGGAAACTAAAAACCTCCAGTCTCTAGTCTCCTTTCTCTAAGTGATCTAAAAATACTCCTATATGTTACTTAAAACCACTACTTTAACATTTTTATAATGAAATATCTGCAAAAAGGTGACTGGAGTTTTGCACAAAACAGTGCTTCTGCTCACTGTACTCACAGTCAGAGGGATGGCACACACACTAATGTTGCCAGGAGGGAGCCAAAAGGCGCTAGGGCAGTGTATGCAGAGAGGAGGAAAAGCAGGTTGTCTAGGTGGGAGTAGATAGGAGAGGTATATCTTGGGATTGTTCAATGGTCTTTAGAGTATCAGTTGTTCTTAATGCCCTCCTAAAAAGGTAGAGGTCCAGCCCTGACTAGGAATGCCATAGCAACCACTCACAAAAACAAGGCTGAGTCCTGCATTTGGACCAAATGATGAAAAGCCTAGCATGCCACTGTCATGAAGCAGTATGTGGTCCTGGAGCAGAACAATCCAAGTTTTATTAACAAACTGAATGTTTGAATAAAATTCACCATAGCTTATTACAAATTAGGTTGATTAGGTGGTCTTTCACTCACCTTGGAGATTCTAATGGTGGGACAAGTGTGCTTGTTTGTCTTCCTATCCCCAGTGACTAGAATGCAGTGAGCCCTGACATGCAGTAGGTACTTTATAAATGCTTATCAAAAGATTGAAAAAAAGTTAGGACAAACATAGGGAAAAGTATATTTACTAAGCTTCCATGACCCAAATTTATTTTAAATCCATTTTAGATATTAAAATATGATTAACATTACACTAGGCCACATACTTTGAAGATTTTTACAAGAGGGCAATCACATAAGGGACTTTGCTAGTTCACAAGTGTTCTGAGCATACACACAGCAAAGCCTGCTTCCCTCTCTTGACCCCGGGTGCCTGGGGCTTCCAAAACCACCACGAGGGAGAATCAAGACTAGGTTCTCCAGGGCACTCTCTCCTTCTCATCATGGAATGTGTGTTTCTCCATAAAAAACCTGTTACCACAAGCCTATGAAAAATGCAGGTAAGTTAAGGCATGAAATACAGAACTTTCTCAATAATAATAGTATTTCAATTATGCCATGAGGTAAACAATTTGCTGTGGACTGTACTGTGAATCTAATAATTTAATATATTGTTTCTATAGGAAAATACTTACATGTTAAATTTTAATCATGATGATCTGGGATCATTGACTTTTATATTAAGTTTTACATAATAATAAATTGCAGAAACAAAACCGAAAGAGGGAAATAGAATTTTTATCTCAAATTTTCTGTCATTTTTAAGCTCTGAAAATTCAAAATGGATATGCCATGTAAAAACAGACTCAAGGTACAAAATAGTTCAAGATTTACAGCTCAATAATAACAATTATCAGGGGGTCTTTCAAGCTGAGGTACACTACGGAACCCTGATCTAATGGCTAAATATAAGCCATATTGCTAAACTGCAAATAACTAGAAAGGGAAGAGAAACAAAATCCTAGGAGTATTTTTTTTTTTTGAGGTACCAGGATTGAACACGGGCCCTCGTATATGGGAAGCCGGCACTCAACCACTGAGCCACATTGGCAATCCAGGAGTTTTAAACATGGAGGGGGTTTTCAATCATGGAAACCATTTCAACATTATGGGAATCTAAGGGATGACTGGGGATCATTTTGGAGTTGGAATGTATACAGCAAAACAAAAGGGACATTGTTAGGTAAAGTGTAGAGGTTCTAGCAGATCTATGAAGACATCAAAAGTATAATGAACCTGGCTATCATTTTACTGTTGCTTTCACACATTAGAATTTAAAGTAAATCTCAGGGCATTCTTCTTTCCAGCATGAAGATTCAACTAGCTTTAAAATGTAAATACACAACAAAAAACAGATGTTGTTTTCCAGAAACCCATTGTCATGGAATACAGTATTCCCTAAGGTAAGAAACTGACTTTAAAAATTAGAATGCTTGTTTCTGGCAAAGTATATGATGGAAACTCCTGGATTTTAAAAGATCAATATTAAATGGATAACTAATTTTTTAAAGAATTTCTGATTACCTTTTCTTTTGCTCAGCAGCAAAAGAAAAATTATATCCCAGATAGGTTTCTTCCTTTGGAATATGGTAGTATCTCGGAAATTCTGGAAAAACTTCTAATATTTTACACAGTAAAGAAGCAACCATGCATCAAGCTGAAGGTAGCGAGTGACTAACCTGCTTTTTGCTCAAGAGCTAGATCTTTGAGACTATAAATAATAGGTACTGTGTTATGAGTAGTTTTATTAATGCCTCATTAAGATACTCTTAATAATATCCTATTAATCCTGAAAAACTGGTTGATGTTACTAGACAATGCCAAAGAATTATATATAGTGAATGGATGACAAAAATGGCTTTTAGAAAATACGGTGAATTTAAAGGGACTGGCCACAGATGGGGTGAATCTACATAAGTGGCTGGACTGCTAGGACATGGGAAGGCAGATGGGCCTGAACTACAACACCTAGCCAGGGTTAATTCTATGGAGACTTCCATGTACAGAGACAGACAGGGTTAGGCGCTTAAATCTTAGGAAAAGCCTGGGCCTATATTTATTATTATTACTGTCAATAATAACATACTTTTTATGAAGAAACTTGCAATCAGAAACATTAGAGACAGAGAAAAGAGTAAGATCGCTCTGCAAAGGAATTGGCACATTTGTCCAGAGAATTTTAATAACTGGATTGTAAAATTAAATGCTTTTGCATGGTCATAGTTCTATATTAGTGGTCAATACCTCATTGAAAAATTATTTAAAAATGATTGGCCACCATAAAAGCCTTATCTAGTACAGATGTTATTGTACTGGTTGGTACCCATCTGGTAAAGAAAATATCATCATGTAAATATCTTAACTACCTTAATACTTATCATCCAAATATCTTAAAGCTGATATTCTTAAATAGTTTTATTCAAAGTACTTTTGTTGTCTTGCCCCTCTTACTCGATAATCAATGGTTCTTTTTAAAATTATAATACCTTACATATACAAAATAAAAATCTAATGTAAAAATCTCTAAAATGTAATGTTAGTAATTATCTAAAGAATTCAGCTTCATGGAATAGCTTTTGAACATTTATTGCCCAGATGGGTTCAGAAAATTCTTAAATATGGTCCTAATACATCTGTAAACAGAATACCACTAAAAAAATTTTATTGGCATGAAATATTATAATTACAGATGTGCGAAATTTTTTTAAATCTTAAAGCCTCTTAACATAATTATGTATATTTATGTACAAAACATACATAAATTTTACTTTATTTAAAACATATGAAAGAGGTAATTTTAAATCACACTAGACATAATAAATATAGAACTTGCTTTGTTAAAAATCTACAGTATACATTCAAGTAAAGGCTAAACTTCCAATGCCAACTATATTTGAGACAAAAATTAAACATTTTCAATAATCAGTTTCCTAAAAGTGCTATTTTTAATACCTATAAGAGGAAACTCATTCTAGTGCTTTTGTTTCCATCCAAACATCTATAATTCCTTTATTCATAGAACCAGATGCCTCTGTTACTAGAAATACATATCCAAAGCTTTTATATCCTTTTAAATAGATTTAAACATTCTAGCTCTTTGGGGCAAAGACAGGGAAGTCCAAATAAACAACTCACACCATCTTTCTTAATTATTAGAGATGACTGACTTTATGACACACCCTGTTTTAACGTAGATGTGAAATTTTATGAAGATATTACTGAAAAAAATTCAGATCCACATATCTAAGGTAAGTCATCTTTTTCTACATGAGAATTTGTGTAGGTCAAGGAGCATCCACTGTAGCAACCTTCCTGTGATGTGGGTATGGATGCCACACTCCATGTCTGGTTTATACATTCTCTTCCAACCTGATTTGGTTTAATTTCTTCAGAATTTATATTCAGTACACTGCTTGAACTGTTGGGAAAAGAAAGGCAGATCTTAATAATTATCCCCTCCTTCTTTATCTTTAGATATTTCTGAATGTCTAAAGTCTGATTGTCTAGTACTTAATAAATTTTCAGGACACAATTGGACAAGGACATTAAAGAGAAAGGTTTCAAAATGGCCTATTTTATCTTTTTATTTTACATATCCATCTATTTATCCATCTATCTCTTTTATCTCTTATCTACTTTGAAGCCTGTTGCCCAAATGAAACCTAAGGCAGAGATTACATGGGGTTTTGAAAGCTAATGTTCCCCATATTTTCCCACCTTTCTACCACTATTTTCCAATCTCTTCATTGTTTCTTTCTTTAGTTAACAGTTTGTTCACAGATGTTTTCACCTATCCATCCACACGGATATTTAATGAATATTAAACCACCTGAATCCAGGTGGTTTAGGTGCATATTCCATCTTGACCACTTACTATATGTCACTTTTGGCAAGTGAAAAATTCTGTTCTTTAGCTTCCCCAGCTGCAAAATAGGGATAATAATAGCATGTCCTCATAGGTAGAAATTAAATGAATTAATACATCAAGTGCTCAAGTAACTTGTAAGAGCCAAGCAATATGAGGGTTAGTGCATGAACACAGACACAGCCTCTACCTTTGGGATACAATCTAAGAGGTATGCTCTGCAACCAGCCTCAAAACAAAGAAATTTGGTTAAGTGATTATTTTTATCTATGGTGTTGAGCCATTTTTATTAGCTAAAATATCAGATAATTTTCTTCACAAAAACATTTTTTTCTAAATTTATTATTTTTGTGAATGAGGTTCACTAATTTAATATCACAATGTGATAATCCTTTAAAAAACCCATTAAGTTGATTTTTTTTTTTTTTTTTTAAGATTTTATTTATTTATTCATTTATCCCCCCCTTGCTGCTTGTGCTTGCTGGGTCAGCCAACCACGCCATGCGGGCGGGCCTGCCCTCACCAGGAGGCACCGGGAACCGAACCTGGAGCCTCCCATATGGTAAACGGGAGCCCTACTGATTGAGCCACAGCCGCTTCCCGATTTTTTTTTTTTAAAGGAAGTACCAGGGACTGAACCCAGGACCTCACATACGGGAAGCAGGTGCTCAACCACTGAGCTACATCCAATCTGCTAAATTTATTTTAATTATAAAAATTCGAAACCAACCTAATTTAAAATTTTGCTTATTTGCCAATACTTGAAAAAAAACAACAGAATCTGTTTATAAACAGATTCTACCTTATAAATTCAGCCTTCAGAATCCCTAGAGCTATCCTGCATGAGATAAGAACCACCCACAACTAAATTCTGCAAATAACGTAGTACATAGGTTACCCTGAATGGAATCCAAGGCACAGCTTTTATGTAAAATTCCATTCTATACTGAAAGAGCAATGAGGATGTAGTTTTAGAAATCAACTACAAATACTCCTAATTATTTTGCTTTAACTTTATTACAAACCCAGATCCAAGATGATCCAGGAGCAAGGGATCCAAATTTACCAAATAATTTCATGAACCATGCCAAGGTACACAGCTTTTGCACATTTAGCTTCAGGCCAGTTTCTCACTACCACAGGCCAAGTGTGCATCTGTCTTAGCTCCTGCTTCCTAAGGTACCTGCTAAACTGTCAGGGCCCTCATGTCATTGTCTCTGACACCCTGACAGCACCATAAGAGGAAAGCAATTACCACCACACTTTCCAACTCACCCCTTTTGCTTTTTCTATTCCTCTCTATTTCACTGTAAATGTTCTATCTGCTTCCTCTGCTTAGTTCAAAATTAATCTTGGAATAGGTCTGCAATAGAGTACTGACATATCTTTGAAAATTATTTACTAACTTGAGACAGAGGAATGTCTCTACCAAAATGCAGTAGTTAGTAGTAATAATTGGACTTTCTGGAGGCAGAGAGCAACTTTTAAAAAAAAATAATGTCATCCTTGGGTACAGATTCCTTTTTTTCACCCAAGATGAGGAGGCTGCTCTCACTTCTTTGCCTTTAGGCACTTAATAAAAGAAACTTTAAAGTACTGAAAATATTAAGTGACTCCTGTAAATAAGACCATATTTTAAAATGTATGTCAAATGTGAAATAGGACACATATATGATTTAGCTCCAAAAAGGCAGGGACATCTACCTTGCTCACTGTTTTATTCCCAGCACCTTGAATGATGCCTATAGATAATGGATACCCAATAAATATTTGAAGAGTGAATGACTCAATCCACTAAATTCCTCAAAGTTTTTACCATTGCTAACACTCCAGACATGTCAACTTTTCCTTAGCAGTGCAACTCGAGCAATATTTAGAAATATGTAAAAATATCACCTATAGACTATTACCTGTATTCAGACACACAGGAACGTGTCTGAAAAAAGTCTGAAGTAGAAGGAGAAGCAGGAAGAGATTTAGTAAGTTTAGATGTGCACACTGGAGACCAATTAGATGCACTGTGAGGCTTCTTTGCCCGTGGCCTGGAGTGTACTGTAACATTGTCCTGATCAGAATCTGTTTTTGGAAAGTAAAAAAAAAAAAAAAAAAAAATGATGAAGAAAACAGTACACCTGGTGAAATATTAAATATAGTGAGGGCAATTAACTAAGATGATTCATTTATAGTTCCACATGAAGTGAGAGATATAAATTAATCTGAATAGCCATTCTAGCTCTGTGATTCTAGTCTAGCCAATCTCATGATCTTTGTTATGTATATTCTGCAAATATTTAGAAGAATCTAGTTTTAAAAATAATATCTCTGGATTGTGAATTGTCAATAACTTGACATTATTACATTCACAACAAAAGCTGTTTCTTGGGTAGGCATAGTTCCCCGTTATACCCATTTAGGCAATAGCAAAATAAAATATTTAAAGTTGACTTTTAATTCTAATCAAAGAGCTCTTACAGGTGCTCTCCAAAGTTTTATATTAATAATTTCAGTATTTTATTTACTTGCATGCATGTTCAGATTAAAGAGTTTATGAGTTACTCACTTCCTGAGAAGGAGGCACTGAAAAGTTTCATATTTTCTGAATTCTGGTGGTCAAAGGCAGTCATATTTAAAAACTGTTGCTTTAACCAACTGGCTCTTTCTTCTTCAAATGCCTTTCTCTACCATAAAAAGCAAACAAAGAAATACTGATCAATATATCAACATTCAATTGCCATTTCACATGATTCCTCTAGCTATCTAAGGTTTCTCTCTGGCTACCCAGAGAGTAATATTTTGCAAATCAAATGAATTAACCTAGAAAACTAAGAACAGTTTCAATTCTGAAAACGGTATTTAAAAATTAAAAATTCAAGTGTTTTCGCTTAATAAACCAATGAATCACTATTTTCACTTCAATTCTGAATAAATTCCTATGTAAAATGCAAAAAAAGGGAACAGAATATCAGTGTAACTTTTAAACATATAGAACATGATAAATACTACGGAAAATGTCCTACATTTTACATCAGTCACTTGTAAAAAAGGATATACGGCTTCGTCAGGCATTTCTCCCATCCTCCAACCATCTACCATCTACCACTTTTAAACCACAAGAGGGCATTATGTAGATTATATCAAACATCCCCTTTCTGAACTGCGGATGATTCTTAAACTAAATTATCCCCCACCCCTCAAGTGATCTCACCAACCTTCCCATCCTTCACTCCCTCAGCTATCCACAGTGATCAGGGACAGATAGATCTTCTGATAGGGAATGGCACCAGAGAACTGGATAATATGCAAAGAGTAGTATGGGGAAAACGGGTTCAGAAACAGGTAATCCAATGAGACAGGTGAAAATGGTGCCAAGTGTTTTATTTCCTTGGGAAGATGTTATTGATGAATCAGATTTTTACAACTGTAGAGAAAATCCACGTCAGCTACTTAAAACAATCGATCTCTAATCTTTCATTTATAAATAGTAATATAGAATCACAAGTCACCAGACATTTGAAGAAAACTAATAGTATAAGAGAAAAAATCCAAGATAACTCAAGAGAACTGATTATGGATACAGAAATAATTCAAAAATTGGAAGAAAGTTTTTAAAAATTACAATGCATATTATCAGACAGATTTATAAGAATCTGTAAAATAATATAATGCTATTAAAAAAAAAAAAGCAAAAAACAAGGACATTATTAAAAACTTTAAAAAAGACGAATTCTGAGAAAAAAATGTAGTGGATGCAGTGAACAAAACTGACCCTCCTGAAGGCCAGATTGGTACTCCATAAAATAAATTTGAGAAAATATCCCAGCATTTAAAACAAAAGGATTATGGGATAAAAGTATGAGTATAGATAGATTCAGGAGACCAAACATTTGTCTAATAGAAGTTCCAGAATGCAATAGAGGAGTCAAAGAACAGAAGAAACTTGCCCTAAGCTGAATAAATGTAGTGTCTTCAGGCTGAAAGACCTATCCCCATATGTAGACATATCCTGGTAAAATTTCAGAGAACTTTAAGAACAAGTAGCAAAGTCCAAAAGCTGCCAGAGAGGGGTAAGAAAACAAAACACAGTGTATCTACAAAGTAAATTAGGTTGTATTAAGAAATGGAATACATCTTACAAAGTTCTGAGGGAAAAAACTGAAACCTAACCAATCAAGTATGAATATATTTTGGATAGTCTAGAATTCATAATATTTATCATTCATACACTATATATATATGTGTGTGTGTGTGTATAAAACATAATCCAAACTGTTAACTATTAATGCATACATCCCTGGGTGAAAGGCTGGAGATAGAAGGAGAACTTTATTTTTTACCCTACTTACTTCTAAAAAAAAATTTTTTTTTTTTAGGTACCGGGGGCCAGGGATTGAACCCAGGACCTCATGTATGTGGGAAGCTGACATTCAACCACTGAGCCATATTGGCCTCCCTGAGTGGTTTTTTCATTTGTTTTGCTTGTTGTTCATTTTTGTTTTCTCAGGAGGCACCAGGAACCAAATCTAGGACCTCCTATGTGAGAAGCAGGAGCTCAACCACTTGAGCCACATCCACTCCCCTCGTTTTAATTTTTAACAACAAACATGCTCTAGGCTGCCACCACACCTATTGGCAGTGGATAAATATGCTCTACAGAGATCTCTTGCATGAATGTTCAATAGTAGAAAGCCAATCTGAAAAGGATAATGAGTGCTTATGGTTTTTAATTAAAGAGAAATCTTCAATTTCCAAATATGGTAAGGACAAAAAGATAACCTTCTATAATAGTTCATGTGTTTAGCCTCCCTTCCATTTCAAATTATGAAATCCCTGATTTAAAAAAACTTAAAAAAATAAAAAGATATCAAAGAAACAACGAAAAGAAAAACTTTGGCATACTCTTCTGAGACCTACCCAGAATTTTCAAAACATCTACAAGGAAAGCTAATTGTTTAAAATACCTCCAATCCAAGGCGAATAGCGGCTTCTGTAAAGCTTCGTCTTTCTCTCTCAAAATTCTTTTTTTGTTCTTTGAATAGGGACCATTCCTCTTTGAGGCGTTCCTTTTCTTCCAACAAATAACAGTCTCGTAGTAGTGAAGTGGTATCATCATCACAGGCAGTAGCGAGCTGCTGCTATTATAAGTTTAAAAACAGTGAGTTCCAGAAGGTCCCTGCAACACTCCAACAAGTTGAAATGAGGAGAAAACATGGGAAGGCAGGTCAACACTTTAGGAAAAGGACAGAAATTATAAAGAATCAGAAAGTCAGTTGAGGATTCTTATTTCCCAAATGCTACCACCCCAATTGGCAAAGTACTGACTATTTAAGGAATGATATGCAATGTATCTATTAGCAAGCAGAAAAAGTCTTAGTTTAAAGGGGTTTTGAAAAAATGCCCAAAACTATAATCTTATGAAATTAAGGGATAAAAATCTATTAGGATTCAGTAACAATCTGACCTTTCACAGGGAAGTATAACTTTAAAAAAGTAACTCACATTTACCTGTAAAAGTTGCTGCTGAGTTTTGATCATTTCTTTACATTGCTGAATTTCTAACTCGAGTTTTTCAGTTTCTTGTTCATGGTCTTGTCGTGAGATTACATCTTCATCATTAAAACCTTCTAGGTGTACCTTTGAAACTACCACAAAACCAGTAATTTGACATACATTTTACAGCCACCATTTAGTTTACAATGTTTTTGTATATATATTTTAAAATCAAGGCCCTCAAAATTCTTTGTTTTAAAAATTCATAAGCTATAATAAATTTATATTAACACTATGAAAATTAAACAAAAAGCAAAGCAATTATAAAGGGTCCATGACAACTATAAATTCTTATTTTTCTGTGACTAAATGATATCCTTACAAATAAAACTCCATTGCCAACATTTAGTTTATGACCCATACTTTTTCAAAACTAAGTCCTAATAAAAATGGACAACCTGGCTAAGTTCACAGAAGAGAAAAATAATTTCATAAACCACATTTGTGCTGATACTTCTTCAAAGATCAATGCAGTGCTATCAGTCTTGCTCTTTGATAATAAATTAAACAAATATGAAGTCAAAACATACTTGCTATTTACTAATGGTCGGTGATAACTGAAATCAATAAAATCTCATAGAAATTAATTTTTATACTACAATAATGGTAATTTTGCTGATTATTAATGGTAATTATTGCTGATTATTATATAATTGAAGATGAGTAGGGTTTATGATTTTGACAATTTAGAATAAATTTTAAGTTGATTTCATTTACTGGGAAGAAATCTTAATTTTCCTGATTTAAAAGCATGCAAACTTTGTTTCACAAATATAAAATATTAGGAGTATAGTCATTAACACAGATCTATCTATAATGACAGGGAATGATGTTGTCTATAATAATGCACTGTTAAGTGAAAAAAGCAGAAAAATAGAGGTAATATTCAATTTTTGTTTAAAAAAATTTTTTTAATAAATAAGTATCTGCATATGCATAGAGAAAAGTCTAGAAAGATGTGTAAATTGTTACAGGTTATTTATATAGAACAGATCTGAATATTCTGCTTTGGATACTTATGAAATATTTTGCAATAAACATCTTGAAAACCTTGAAAATAATTTTAAAATCAATTATTAGGAATAAAGGAATACACAATTATCTAGGCATAATCAAGAATAAAAAGTTTGTTTTTATTATATTATGATTAATATTTCTTGATTTTCAAAATTCAGTAAAAAAAGAGTCAGTTCACTTAACAGTATAATGCACTCAAAGCAGACGGACACATGATGTCCTCCTTTCAAAGAAAGACTCACTCTGAGAGCAAAGTTTATTTTTCTCTATGAGGCTCAAATTTCAATTTGAGAAATAGGCAAAATCTTGTTTCTCAAACCACCAAACTGACCTGAAGTACTTCCGGTCTGAGCCCATAATATGGCTTTCCAAATGACTAAAAAGAAAAGAGCTTATTAAAGTGTCATAATTAACTTTGTATGCATGTAAGCAGGTTACCTTGGTTATCAAGTTTTTCTACGTGATTTTTCAAAATTCTCCACTGTTTTCTGATGCTGTTGGTAAGTTGTTCTCTCGCGGTTTCACAGGAAAGATCCCACATACCTTCTCTATTCAGTTCTCCGGCATCATCTTCAACATCAGAGAGAACCTACAAGTGGTGAAAAATGAAAAGGAAAAGACCAGTATCTCAAAATGGCTCTACATACATAACTAGGAGTAATCAGACTGACTGCCAGAGAGACTTACTAAAATCATTTCTGTGCTTTATCTTAAACATATATATAAACACCCTGAGAAAAAGCAATTAAAATTGAAAAGAGAAATTCCCTACTTCAGGTCCCTTCAAACCTGAATTTATATTCAAATATAGTTACTGATGAGAGTCATGGAACTGTTTGATGAAGAGATATTCACTACCTGTCTAATGTTGTGTCCGGTGCTTCCACACGTTATTTAACCCTCAGAAACATGCTACAAAGTGGAGAAACCAAGGCTTAAAGAAGCAGAGTAACTTGTCTGATGTCACACAGCCAAGAGGCAGAACTGAGATTTGAAGTTAGATCAACTACCTCTAATCCTAAAATGCTTAAACAAATACCTGTGAAATAATCTCCAAAGTAAAAGCAACTATTAATCCTAATTTCCTCATATAATTTCATCTTATTCAACCAGAGATATTTTTCTTTGTATTCAGCCAATACATGAAATCTGAGAAAATGTACCAAATTTTACTGATATATGATCATATAGAATTCAATGCAAGATAAAGAACATGGGAAGATAATACTAAAGCATATATGTCATAATAATCTGCATCTACGTAAAATGGTCCCAATTTGTTACAATATTTAGGAAGATAGATAGAAATACTTAGTAATTTAAACATTAAAAATCTTGCTGGAGAAAAAAGGAAGAAAATACAGAAGATGAAAAGAAAGAAGGGCTTATTAGGTTGCTGCCACATGCAGATACAGAAGGAAATGAGGGAGTGACAGAGCATAAAAAACTGTATCAATAGGCTGAGGTGATGGCCTAGCTGATGTCAAGGGCTCCAAGGCAGAGCAGGAGCAGGTGGGGGGGATTTGCCAGTGCATGTCTGGAAACATACAGGGACTTAAAAAAATTTTTTTTAGTAGTCACAATGACTGGAATAGAATAGCAAAGTGTCCTGTCCAAAATACTAATAGTATTTCCACTGAGAATAGCTATCTAGTGTTTTAATTGTCCTAATTAGCAATTTAAAGCCTATTAATTCTTTGAAATCATTAAGTTTCAAAGAAAACTATTCAGGCTATGTAAACTTTTTATATTTCAATAATAATAGATTTACAGTAAGTCACAAAGATAATACAGAGATGTCTTACATATTCTTCATCCAGTTACTCACAGTTGGTTACATCTTTCATAATTATGGTTCAATAGAGAAACCATGAATTTGACACAAATTGTGTGCTTATAGTTCTATGCCATTTTATCATGTAGATTTGTGTAACCCCCACCACAATCAAGATACAGAACTGTTCCATTACCACAATCATCTTTCTCATGCTATCTTTGTACAGTAACCCTCCCACCATCTCTAATCCCTTACAACCACTAATCTGTTTTCCTTGTCTATAATTTTGTCACTCAAGAATATTATGCAAATAAAGTCATACAGTATGTAAAAAAAAAAAAAAAAAGACTATTAATTATAAAGAAAAAGCTACTTACAGTTCCTGTGCCATCATCAGCTCTTTCTCTAGGTTTCTGCTTTTTGGGAGAAAGAAGAGAAATCATCTCCTTTTTCATTTGCTGAAGAACCTTCTTAAGTTCAGCATTTTCCAGGAGGATTTGTTTCTGACGATATTCATAATCATTCAAGAGAACTTTATACATTTCATCTTCATTCCTGAGAAAGAAACTGACAGTATGAAAATGCAGCACAGAAAGAAAAGTCTGGTTAAATTTATTAACTTAAATTAGACTTTACCTGGCTTCAGTTTTACCAGTCCTCCAGGAGCCTCTTTTTCCATCAGCTCGCCCCACGTAATTTAAAATGTCCATAGCTACAAACAAACATAAAACAAGACCAATTCTTACCATACGTGTTTAAGTAAGTGTTTAAACTCTAATAAATTCTATACATTAGAAATGTGAGTCAACTTGATATACAGGTTAGGATATGGGCTCAAACAACTCTGATTTCAAGTTCTAATTTCAACACTTGTAAGCACTGAAATCTGGCAAATTATTGAACTGCTAAGCCTGATTCTTCAAAGATAGAATGGGAATAACAAAAGTACATACCGAAGAGTTGTGATGATGAAAGGAAATGATGTAAAGCACTTAAGGCAGTACCTGACACACAGTAAGTACTTAATGAAAGTTATTTTATTATTATTGCTATAATTTTATTACTATCAGGAGTTGGCAAATTGTGGTCTGTGCCTGGCTGCCTGATTTTGTAAATACAGTTTTACTGGAACACAGCCACATCATTTACACATCGCCTATGGCTACTTTTGCACTACAATGGCAGACTTGATGAGCTGTGACAGAGACTGTAAACCCCATAAAGCCAAAAATATATACTATTTGGAACTTTACAGAAGAAGTTTGCTGAGCTCTGTTATTATTATCACCATCATCAAAGGCGTCAAAGGCCACTGACAGTAGTAATGTCTCTTCTGCCCCAAGTGAAGATGGAAGCAGTTGACATGAGAAGGAAATAAGGTCAGACTAAGCTATTGTCATTTTAGAGCTGATAAAATTATCATGAAACTGTCACTTCTGAGTTTGGACAGGGAAGTTTCTTGTTATGAGGAAGCTGTTACTGGAATGAAATTTTTAATAAACTCCTTTAGTTAGGTGGTACATTTTATACTTCTAGCATTTCACTTTGCTTTCCCTTATGAGTGAACATGAGGTTAACCAATCTTAAAAACCAATGATGTTCAAGTGAAGTTTAGGATTTATTACCTCAGAATACCTAAAGATTTCCAACTTTGTCTTCATTACTTATTATTCCACTTTCATTTTTCTAGTTTTCAATAATTTTTAAAACTAAAATATTCAAATAAATCCAACAGCTGTGCTATACAGAATGATAGTGATACAGTCAACACTAAACTGCTGGTGGCAGGCAGGGGCCACCACATGACAGCTTGAAATGCTTGCTCATCAACTGTTATATAAAAGTCCGCATTCAGTTTAGGAAAGACAGTTTAGTGGTATCGCTGCAAATGTTAAGTTAGCGGACTAACTTAACATTTGAATACCATCCTTGAATAAATAAATGCACTGCTTCTTCCTCTTCTTTGCATTTTACTATATCAGCAAAACTATTTGAGTAGCTCTACTTTATAATGTACACTATTTATTTATTTATTTATTTATTTATTTATTTATTTATTTATTTATTATTAAGTATGTACCTACTTCAATGACATAGCTATAAAGTTTTCAAAAGGGTAATTCTAGAAGTATACCTTAGATACACATTTAAGCACAACTTTCACAGTCCATCCTTTAAACTAATTGCTTAAAAAATTCACAGATAAATGTATATAGTTATATACATTGACATTAATGATTTGATTTGAATAATTTTATGAGGTTGCCTCTAAAGTAATACTTCCTGTGATACTCAGGAACTGATCCTAGTTTTTACTATTAATTTTATAATTTCTTGCTGTGGAAGATTAGAATGTTCTCTAGTTTAGTTTTTCTGTAAGCATTAATCTTACACCTGTCATGTTAAAAATAATACGCAATGGGAAGTTTAATCCTTATATGCAATTAATGAAGCAAAGCAAAATTACTTATTTTTCAGTAATTAGTTGTCTCAATTTCTAGCTTATATGGACATACACCATCTAAAATCAGTTATATAAAGCATGAAAACGACATTTCGTTAGTTATTGTGCTCAATCCTTTTCTATTTCTCAGCATACCATTAGCTTACTTAGCTCCTTAACTGTATCTTAGACAGCTGCTTCTTACCTATTTTTTTATCCTTCTTGTTCATAACAAGTTGATGTAGTCGTTCTTTTAGTTTATTATATTCACGCTCTTTTCTCTTCATATCATGATTATATTGAGTAGCTCGACTTGCAATGATATTTTGTAATTTTTGTACCTGAAAAAAGCATTTTCTATCAAATGGGTCCCTTTAGGATTGATAAACCCAATTAAAATTGCAAATTCAAAAGAAGTCCTAGTATTCACCTCTTCATATAATAGCTTAAAAAACTCTAGGATACTTCTTTACAGAAGAAGCACTGGAAGTCACTTAAAAAAAAAATCATTAAATGAATCACAAAATTTTCATTTTTTAAATTCTGAAATTTCCAGAGATGTTAACTTTCTAAATTATATTCTACACCCTTTGCCCTACATATAGGTTCTGAAGGTTTAGAAACCATAAACTCTTACAGAAGAAATAAAGTGATTAAACCTTCATCTAAAACAAGTAGAATTTAATCATTTTCAGTGACTTTTTTATACTACTGCCTTGTAATATGTACTTTATTTCTTATCAATCTGTGACAAGGTGAATTAGTCGCTGACATAGAATAGCAGGTCAACAGGCTCATTTTTAATCTGATCAAAACCACTGTTTTCAAATTAGAGTAAGTCTAAACAGCAGAAAGAATCCAATTCAAAAACATTTGCTGACAGCCTACTACGTCCCAGACACTGTTGTTGAATGTTTATATCTACAACAGCTTCTCAAGCTGTTCTTGATAGGAAGTAAGTTCTATTCTCCATAGACATTCTCAATCCCTGCTGAAGATCAAATGATTAACTTAATCCCTGCTAAAGAAGAACTGTATTCAAACCATTTAAGGGTAATCAACAGAACAAGTCAATTTTCTATGAAATAACTCAAGGAAATATATAAGCAATGTTGTTGGGTTTAGTTAAGATATTTAATTATCCACATACTAAACAATCAAATATGGTAAAACATATGTCTAAATTACTACAAAAGTCTTTAAAGGCCTAAAAGCCTTTAATTATAGTTAAAGTAACATAGCAACATCAAAAATAAGTATTACATCTTTACAGTTATCACATAGTCAAGAATCATATTGTAGAACAATAAAAACAAGATGGTTTATTCTTACATAAATTAAAAATCAGTATTTTTAATGTATTAACTTTATAGGTCCAAATACTAAGTAACCACTAATGCAGAAATTAGAATAGAATTATGACATCTCTAACCTCAAATGAGAGTTTTAATGTTAATTGCTCCCCCCCCCCAACCAATAACCTCTCTGCCCATTCAGTTAAGTAACTGCTTGTTTGGAAGAACAATGTCAATATGTAAGGTAACTCAAAGGGCAAATCAGGTATTAAATACATTTATGGTAGAAAATAAAAGATCTGCATTTAAGGCACCCCTGTGATTCAGAAAAAGTGAATGTGAATCTAGGATGTATGATATAGGATACTACCTAAGAGCTATGATCTAGTATACTAAGCTAAATGGGTCTACTTGGGATGGCAGGTAGGGGGTGGGTTGGGTTCTGACCTCTCTATTAAATTTGATAGACTATTGTATACAGGGGTCCACCGTACCAATTTGACAGAGGATGAATAATTTGTTCTTTCTTGTTTTAAAGTAAAGTGGCTCTTTTGATCACCTCAGATCTCACACACACCACCACCACCACCACCACGATAAAAAATTCATTAAACCTTGATTTGCAATAACTGACAACTCACCTCATCCTTCTCATTTTTAAGTAGCTGAAGCAAATTTCTGTTCTTACATTGTAATTGTCTGTCTCTTTCCTGAAGCCCAATCATTTCTCTCCTGGACGTTTCCAACTGTTCCTAAAACATTTATATGCAATCTTGATTAAAATAAGCACAGGAATTCAGAGCAATTGAATTCTTAAAAGATCAGTAAAAAGAAGCTACACATACTAGTGTTTGTGATCTAAAAATAAAGTTTAGTTTTACACAAAAATATTTAAAGCAACTATTAGAAACCAAATTTTTATATGTATATAAAAGAGCTTTTTTCCCCTTCAAAATGGTTCCTTTAATAGGCTCTTCTTTACTTATTCCAATAATGCTGTCACTGAGCATTTTTAAAATTTCTTTTTAACACTGCCTCTACAGCACATTCTTTTAATGATCTCCTCAAATGTTACAATGTCATTATCTTTTAAGAGTGGACTTGGTTTTGAGAAATATCAAGAGATAATTCTGAAAAAGACAGGTGACCAAGTGAAATGACAATACTTCAGGTAAAAAAAAAAAAAGGTGAGACTACAGCACCACACTGTTCCCCCCCATGCAAGTAGTAAATTCTTATAAAATGTTTCGCAAGGAGGAATGGCTGCATTGCTGGAATTAGTATGGGATAAGATGTCTACTTTCAATTCATTTAACACATAACCTGAAGAACTGTGCCAAGCCATGCTTGAGGGCAGTCATTTGGGGTATTTTAAAATATTCATGCCTTTATAAAGTATCAATGTCACTCAAATTATGTGATAAGTGGTCATAATAACTTGCACAATCTCTGTAACAATGGCTCTCAAAAAAACACAGAAAATTTAGGAGTGTAACTTGGACAACTCTCAAGTTGTCAGAATTTTTGGCACCCTCTTCTTTGGAGAGTCAAAAACTTTCTATATGCCAAACCATTTGGTATGGCTGAACTAAAAGGCACTCGGCCAGTTGATAATGTCCCATCTATGCTGAATTCTAAGATTTATTTACTCTGATTATCAACACTGTATCTGAACTCATCATTATCACTGCACATCTCCACCTCTCCTACATTTCTTATCTGGGTGAATTACTACATCCTCAGTAGTTCCAAACAGAGATATCTTAAATTTATGACTTTCTCTCAGCCCCCACATTCAATTTGTCATAAAATCCTACCAATTCTACCTCCTAAGTTTTCTTCATACCTCATTCTTATTTACTATCTCCACTGACACTAAACTCCTCTAGTCTGGACAACAGCAAAGGCCTGCTAACTGGTGTGCTTGTTGCCAGGCTTTCTGACCCCCAGGCTCCATCCCAAATACAAATCTTCACCTCCCCCTCTATTTCTCCACTCTACTGGGAGAGTGATATTTTTTAAATGTCTTCTCCTGCTTACAATTCTTCAGTGCCTCCTCACTTCACGTCTTTCATATCACCTGGAGCCTGAGCTCTAGCCTCACTTCTCACCATTCTCCATCATACATTGCACACTGTAGCCTCTACAGAGCTATGTGCTGTTCCCTGAAAGTGCAATGCTTCCTCATGCTGCCATGCTTTTTATAGGTTATACCTTTTGCTAATCCTCATGCTGCCATGCTTTTTATGGGTTATATCCTCTGCTTAGAACATCCTTTCCAAACATTAGCAAATTTCTATTCATTCTTCAAATCTCAGATCAAGCGTTACTTCTTCTGTGTCTTCCTCGACCTTGTATACCAAGAACAATTAATGAAGTGAATAATTATGGTTCAGTGTGTCTCCCTCCACTGGACTGCAATTTCCTTGAGAGCTGAGACTAGGTTTTACTCATTTTTGAGACCCAGAAACTAGCACAAAAATACTCAATACATTTTGCTCAACAAATCAAAAGGATCAAATGCTAGATCTAGAAACTCCTTGAGGGCCCACTGAAGCCAAGTTTTTGTCCACAGTTGATCCAAAATACCTGATTATGGCCCAGGTCAAATCACAATTATAAGAGATTCTGGAGAAGACTCTATGCTCTGGGTAGTCCTAATAAATGACCACTCCCTGTTACATCATTATGTAATTATTCACTAACTACTTACAAGATTTTTGGCCAAGGGTACTCAGGATAGAAAAAGTTTCAGGGCAGAATTACTGCCCTCTGGGGTTTACAACTGTAGGTGGGCCTAATCCACAAGAAGCTGTACCATAGTTCTCTCTGATCTAAATGAGCATAGCATTGGGGATTGAATCTTGTCCCCCACAAAAGGTTTAACTAGGTCCCAACCCCTGGTCCTTTGCATGTGGACCCATCTGTAAACAGGACCTTTGAAGATGTTATTATTTAATGTGTGCCCAAACTGAACGAGGGTGGGCCTTAGCCAATATGACTGGAGTCCTTAAAAGCAAAGGAAATTGAACACGGGAAGAGAAGCCATGGGGACCAGCCTGAACCTGGAAGTCAATGGAACCCAGAAGAGAAAGGAGAATTCACAGCCATATGCATTACCATGTGACAGAAAAGCCAAGAAAACCCAGAGACTGCCAGTCACCCAGAAAACACTGACCTAGGAGAAAGCAAGCCTTCCAGCCTTTGAAACCGTAAGCCAATAAATTTCTGATGTTAAGTCAACCCACGGTATGGTATTTGTTTTAGCAGCTAGGAAATTAACACGAATAGTATACACACTGTATAGCCTTTTTAAAAGCCCCAAGAGCACCAGATACCCCTCCCAGTCCACTACAGTTGCCAAATCTGCCAGGATATACAGTTGGATGATCTCTCTACCTTAGGCATATAGAATGTGCAAGAACCTGAAAACATTATTAAAGATAAAAATGTACTGTTATCATACATGAGCTAAGACAACATAAAATAGCATTAGCCAGTGATAGCCTGGTAGGGGTGGGTACAGTTGAGGAGCTCAAAGGCTTCTCTAAATCAATTCCCAAATGTTCCCAGTATTCACATATAGGCCAACTCTATACCACTTCTTTATAGCATACTCCCTACTAGGGAATTTTCAAATATTATATAGAGAGATACTAGTATTTTTCTCATAGAGCTCAGAGATTCAAAATTCTGTTTTTTTGTGTTTTTTTTGTCTTGTGTCATTTTTTCTTGTCTGTTCTTGGAGGGGGTGGAATGAGGAGATGATATATATAGAGAAAAATCAGGAAAAGTAGAAGGGCATGAACCACAGGTGAAAAAACTAAAAAGAAGCTAATCTTCTGAGAGTACAAAAATTCAAGGACTTTTATTTTCACAAGTAAGGAAATCCGATATAGAATAGCATTTTTGGAAAAAGATTTGTCTTGGATTCTAGTTTTAATTATATTACTTCTCTAATAATATACAAAGAGAATATAATTCCATAACATAACATAATTTTCAAAGTTTTCTTCCCTTTCCTTCTCAAAATAAAGAAAAAAAAAAGAAAGAAAACATTAAAGAAAGCGAAGAAAACAAAGCAGAAACCAGCAACAAATGATCTACATTTTAAAGTAACAAGTCAATGGTCCTATGAAAAATATTTCCTTTGTTCAGAAAAACAAGCAAGTTTACTATAGCATTCTCAGGTCATGGTCTTCTCTGAAGCCCCAGGGACTTCTAAGAATTAGAAGTTATCTGATGGCTTGCTTTCACTGCTGAGCTTTAGCAGCCTCTCACAGTAAGGCTGCTTTAAATTAAGCAGCTACTTTATGAAGCAAGATTGGGTGGGGTAGCAGAATCTTTATTTTATTTTCCTCAGACATAGATATTCCCATATCTAACCTGTTTTGCAAGTGACTAAACAGTTCATAAAACCAATTTCTTCATTATAGATGTTAGGAAGCAGAAAGTGAGAATGATTTACACATATTACTTTAAGTTGACTTTTACTCACCAGCTTAAAAAACCCTAAAACTTAAAAAAAAAAAAAAAATCCCTAAAATCTGTCTGATAAAGCCACTAAAAACTTAGTAATAGATTACAGTAATAGATTACATAATAATGGAATTCAAATGTAGATTGATAGGCAATGTCTACCTTAAGTTTTGCATAGCAGTTCTGTAGATGATCCATATCACTTCCCAGTTTCAGATTTTGTGTTTCCACATTTTCCTGAGCTAGAAGGTTCTTCCGCTGAAGTACAAGTAGTTCATTCATACAGTTTAAAACAGCAACTATATTTAATTCTCTCCTTGCCTCTTTACCTTTGGATTCTTCATATAGTGAAGGAAAACCAAAAGTAGTCAATTCCTGGTGGGAGAAAATGTTTTTCTAAAAGTTGGTTACCGAATGACTAAAAATAAAGAAAGAAAATATAAAAACTACTGAGATAGTATACAGCCCAAGGGAAAAAGAATTAAAAGAACTGGGCTCTTTTCACCTCTGCTCTGCAATAACCTAACTAACCTGGTGAAGGTACTTAGGTTTCTGCATCAATAAAATGCGGGTTGGACCCTCAGTGAAGGAGTCCCTGGGGGTGATGGAGAGGTCAAACTGCTCCTCTAGATCAAATGTGCTCTTATATCTAGACCAGATGGCTGCCAAGGTTCTTTATAAATCCAATATGTTATAAGTCCCGGGCTAACATATACATCACAATATCCTTGTGCTTCGCAAATGTTTTTCTCTCAAAAAATATGTTCTATTATATAACATGATTTATGCTGTTGCTTCTTACAAAAACATGTTACCTGATCAAGATATGAAATACTCTGTTCAATATTCTCTTCTGTGCAGAAGGCACTGAAAAAACTGTGCACATTTTTTGATATAGGTATTGAAGAACATAGCACTTGCTGTGAGTATAAACTTGATGGAGACATCTTTGTTTCTGAGGTATATTGAGAGATATTTTTGCTTTCTAGAAGAATCAATAACAGGCATTTATATAAGTTAATTCAAATACATAAAAAGCAAACATAATTTCCATTACCAAAGATTTTAAATTTTATATATATTTTTAAGTATTTTCAAATAAGGATAAAGCTGTTCTAAAAAAAAAAATGAAAGAATTTTATTGATAAATATTAATAAAACATATAATTCATTCAAAGTATATAATCAATGGTATTTGATATAATCACATAGTTAAGCATTCATCACTTCAATCATTATTAGAGCATTTTCATTATTTCAATAATAATAATAAAAAAAAAACAGACAAACAAAAAAATTCCTCTACTCTCAATCTCTGTTTTCCCTGCCATACATAGTTGCTATTTCTGGCTATTCTTGCACAATTATTTATTTATTAAGCAGTTTTACTGAGATATATTCACCTACCATATGATCTACCCAAAGTGCATAATCAATAGCTTTTAGTATAATCACAATGTTGTACATTCATCATCTCAAAAATTTTAGAACAATTTCATTACTCCAAAAAGAAAGAGTCCACACCATTTAGCATTCCTTCCCCCAAGCCCTACGTAACCACTAATCTAATTTCATCTTTATAAATTGATTTATATTTACATTTTATATAAATGGAATCTCTACAATATGTAGTACTCTTTGGTCTCCTTCACTTAGTATAATTTTTTTTCATCTGATATTAATATTTTGTAGTATTAACCTACATTTGTTCAGTAAAGCTATTTTTTATATGGGAAAAATATACTTTCTTCCCAAAAAATACAAGTATAAATTGGTATTGGTAGGCATGTTAAGTTACAATATACTATCTTATCTTAACTTTCTTCCCAACAGTACTTTCAGGTTAAAAACAAAACAAAACAAAAACCAGTTCTCTACACCACTCAAAGTTTAGGTGATTAAAAGAATAAGTCAGAGAAATGCATTACATAGTATATTTCAAATGCATAAAAATTTCCCTCAAAAATATTATAACCAAGCAACCTATTATCCATCCAAAGTATTTAACCCCATTAATTATGGCACAATTCTTCCCTGATAATTTTACCGAAGTTGAAAATGATATATTTTACAACTATCTGTGTCTCTTTCTAGTCACATCTTCGATATTTGTGGGAGCTATTCTATATTTAGTTGAAAAATTCATCTTTACAATCACCGTACTTTGCCTCCCAGTTTAGACTCAGTTACCTGCAGACAGACCTGGATCTGTAACAGTCATCCAATCTCCCATAGCAATCACCAGCGCCAGGATACCTGAGGAACTAGTTCAGCAGTGAAGCATTTAGTCCAGCTGCTGTCACTCTTCTATGTAGGCATCTCCTTAAAAAGCAAATTACACAATAACAGAATCTAATGTAATTAAAATATGAAAGCAAATATAAACCAATGTGTAAGAGTTAATTGTGCCTAAAATAGAAGGGTTTTGCAATATTAACTGACATGCAGATACAGAGACATCATAGAGCTATATAACAATATAAATTTAGGCAAGGACAGCAGTGTGGCTAAAGGATTTCCAAATTTTACTGAAGTATTCACACTACTTCATATGCAAGGGACATGATTTGATTCAATATTACCCTAAGGCATAGCAGTGTACCAAGCAATAAATATTTCTATATTACATCTTTTAAAATAAAGCACATTTCTTATTTATGTAGAAGAGATTATGAAAAACCTCATCTTTGCCAGCATTCCCATTTTTTATGTTTATTAACCATATTGGCAAAAAATTTCTTTTAAATTACAATACCCGTGTAGAAAAAGATGTAGGAAAATGAACATTAATTTATTCTACTACCAGCAATTAGGCAAAAGTTTCAACAACAAAAGTAATTTTGATCCAGAAATTCCATGTCTAAATGTTAACGTAATACAATAAAATGTTCAAAGATTCATCTACAAGTTGTTCTTCATAATATTAAAAAAAAAAAAAGGAAATACTTATATGTCTTACAGTAGGGGAATGGTTAAACAAATGATGACATAGCTATTTAATAGAACACTGTGCAAGCTTTAAACACAACTGTGTAAAATTAAGGTGGCTAACAAATACCTATAGAGGCCAGAAATACAAATGAATGAAGTGGACTAAGTGTAATAAACATATCACCTTTTCGGTTTATGATTCATGTTTCCATTTTTTTATAGAGATAAAGGAAGAGGGAAGTATTTTTCCATCATAAGAAAATTCAAATGAAATTATAAGTGGCAACTGGAGGAGTGGAGATTGCAGGCAAACTGAGAACACATGCTAACATATGGGACAGCTGCTTCTTAGTTACAATAAATTGTGGCCAAAAGAAAAAGCAGGCCCTGTGTTGCTAGATCTTTGCATCTTTTGAGAGAGGCTAGAATTCTGGATTTTTAAATGTTAGAAGCTAATTAAAAACAATTTTTTTAACACAATGCAAGTCATTCTGGGAGGGGTCTGTGAACAAGAGGGGGATATAAGAGAGCCTTCTAGGGGGCCAGAAATGTTTCACATCTTGATCTGACAGGTGGTTATATGGGTATATATATAAGTCATACACTTAAGATCTATGCCCTTGACTGTGTATAAGTAATACTGCAAACAACAACACACTACATAAGCCAAACAAAATGTGTCTTCAAGTCCGATCTGGACTGTGTGGATCAAGAGTTCACAAGCTATGTTCTGGAATATTTAAGATTATGGGAAAATGTTCATAAAATAGTATTAACGTTAGATGAAAATTTTCACTCATTCAATAAATATCTAATTGAACTCTTATTATCTGCCAGGTGCACATTTCTAGGCCCAGGGGACGCCCTGCTGTCAAGCAGCTCACATTCTGATGGAGGGCAGAAATAACTTCTTTTAAAAAATAAGGATTAAATCAACATGACAATACTCAGCAATATGAGCTAAAAATAAAAAAATACAAGATAATATGGGCGATTACTGGGATGGGAGGTATCTGGTGAGTCAGTGAAGGCTGCATGGAGATGGTGCTATCTGAACTGAGACCTAAATGAAAAGGAGTCAGTCACAAGACAAGCAAAGACCAGAGCAGTCCATGTAGAGGGAAAAGAAAGTACAAAGACCCCAAAATGGAAAAGAATGGGGTAAGTTTGAAAAACACAAAGAAGGCCAGTGTACTTGAAGCACTGTGAGCAAGGCTAGAGTTAGGAAGTTGGATTTTCTCTACATTCCAAGGAAAAGCTACTGAAGGGTTTAGTAGCTTCACCAATTAAAAAAGATAACTCTGGCTACTCTATAAATGGATTGCAAGAGTGGGGGCTGGAAGAAGTCAGAAGCTACAATAGTAGTCCAGGCAAGACACCAGGCTAAGACTACAGTTCTAACTGTGGAAGCCGAGAGGGATGAATTAGGGGTGTGTTATGGAGACTCATAGATGGACTGGAACGTGGACAAAAGAAATACCAAGGATGATGCCTAGGTCAAGTAACAGAATGCAAAATATTAAATGTACATGATGTTATGTGCAGTATTAGATGTTACGTAAAAACACACACATTCTCTCTCTCCTCTCTCTCAGATCAGTCCAGCACTGATCTTGTGCTATTTTTCCACTCATTTACCTTCATAAGGGCACACTGAACTATTTTGCACTTCCCACTGTCCTTAAATGGTTGAGCAGGTTAAAAGTTGAATCTGCACCAAATAAGAAAAATATTGGTTTTACTTTTGGCTTTCAGAGATAGTAGCTAGAGGCAGAACTGGATCCAAGGGTCAAGAAAGCCATCTATTCTAGCCCATGTTACTTTGCATTATTCAACTTCCCTAAGCCCTTGTTTCCTCACAGGTAAAACTGCCATAATAATGGCACTTACATCATAGGTTTCCCCTAAGGATTAAGTGAGATAATGTATCTAGAGTGTTTAGCATACTGCTTATAATATGGGACACATGTAATTAATATTATCATCATCATCTAGGCACAGGGTTGGCTGTGTGGTAAAAATGACAAATTCTAAAACCTGTAACAAAATACACTGTTGGAGGCGGCTGTGGCTCAATTGGTTGGGCTCCCGTTTACCATATAGGAGGCTCCAGGTTCGATTCCCGGGGCCTCCTGGTGAAAGCAAGCCGGCCTGCGCAACGCAATGAGCTGACACAGCAAGATGACAAAACAAAGGGAGACAAGCAGACACAGAAAAACGCACAGCAAATGGACACAGAGAGCACAAGCAGCAAGGGGGGGATAAATAAAATAAAATAAAATTAAAAAATCTTAAAAAAAAAAAAAACACGGTTGCTCTTAATTAAAAGTTGAACATGCATGCTTAGGAGCTCTGAAGGCAGACATACTTACTTAAACACATTAAGCAGTGATACAATTCTTTGTAATTATTATGTTGGTGGGGGGGCAGGGACAAGATCCAAAGAAAATGTAAATAGGTACCCTTTTTAGGTCCTTTTTGCTCTCTTGTTAGGATATTTGTAAATAAGACATTATAGTGCCCAAGTGCCTTTTCTCTTCATACAGAAAAACTATGGGACACTAAAATGTACTGACTAAATGTCCATTCTAAATTTTAATTGGAATTTAAGTCAGCTACTCTTTCTCTATGAATTTAGCTCTTCCAGTGTCTACAGGTTTAAAAAAAAAAAAAAACACTGCAAAATATTCAAGTCTAGTTAAATGTTCACAATGAAAACCAAAACTCCGTTTTGAAGTCCTATGAAACAAAGAACTTACTAAGAGTATATGATTTCATGCAAGCTAAAAGTTTCCACATTATCCTCTTCTGTTTAGTGACAGACTTAATTATACACTATAAGATTTGTGATAAAGGAAGTTACCCAACCAGTTTTTCCAAGAAAAAAGACAGAAGACTCTTTTTTTTTTTTTTTAAGATTTTATTTATTTATTCATTTATCCCCCCCTTGCTGCTTGTGCTCGCTGGGTCAGCTAACCACGCCATGCGGGCGGGCTTGCCTTCACCAGGAGGCCCGGGAAACCGAACCCGGGGCCTCCCATATGGTAAACAGGAGCCCTACTGATTGAGCCATAGCCGCTTCCCCAGAAGATTCTTAATACACATCCCCAAACCAAGAGAATCATAAAACAAAGTATTCTATTCTAGCTCAATTATAGCTAAAATTTCATCGTTGAAGGTTATAAACTGCTTTTATGAAGATGTTAAAATAAGCCAATTTTAATTTCAAAAACCAAATGAAAAAATGTAACAAAACTGCTTTGCATAAATTGGATACTATCAAAAGTCTATTTCAACTTGAAAGATTCCATTACAAACCAGGTGCTGAAATATGAAAATTAACTTTTTTATAGATTAATATAGTCATAGCACACCATTATATAGTGGATATGATAATCCACTCTAAGAATGAACTTGGTTATACTAGCATTGTTAGTATAGTTTAATTGGAAGAAAAAAGAAAAAAAAGTTAACAGTGAACTGAGTAATCTGGAAAGCTCAAAATTCTCTCTCCATACACATTGTTTAGGGTAGCTGCCCAGGTTCCAAGACAGGTCAAATTCATGAGTGAATTTTATGAGCAAAATGTGAAGATTAAAGAATTCAAACACCTTGTAAAAGCTATTTCATTCATCTAAGAATGCTGAGGATCAATCTTGAAATAAATTTAAAGGAAGAAAAAAAATCCATAAATAAGAATTCTCTTTCTCCTATTCTCAACATCATTATCATTCTCCTATTCTCAACAGCATAAAATTGCAATAATTTCTGTAAAAATATTATCTTACTATTTTCGAAGAACTACTTTGGCTTTGCTATATGATGCTATGGGTTCCAAAATACTGTCATCTGCTTCAGGTATAAGCAAGGATACTCTGCTCTTTTCTGAATAAAATTATTATGCAGAGCTTAAGAATTATCGAGTAGCATTTTTTTTAGGTTAGTATCTGGACAGAAAACTGGGAAGCAGTGAGACATTTCTGAAAGAACAAAGATCTTAAGCTTCATACAATGTTTCTATCATTCTGCAGGTCAAAGCAATTTTTTTCACATATTCTTTTTCTATATTATAGACAGAAAACATAGGGCTCAGGAAGGTCAAAGAGATCGTCCAGGGTAACAATTCTAATTGGTAGTAAAGCCAGGACACATATCTCAGTCTTCAAAACTCAGTGCTCTTTTCACTATATCACCATCTGCCTTTCAACACTGTGCATGTAAAGCTATATAAATAGCAGTTAAAAACAGAACATAATAAAAAAGATTTCCATCAAGTTTCTTATAAAGATTGTGTTCCTATAACTCGTTTTAAATGATTCCATTCAGAACATACAATTCTTAAAGGTACTTAATCTACTACTTAAATTGAGGCACACGTGTAAAATTCTTCTCTGCTGTACCACAGATAAGATCAGTTCTATATAAAGTTTAATAAGGGTAGACTTAAATCCACCCATTTTACTACATTCTGTCCTTAAGTAATCATTTAAGACAATACTGAAAGTAAGTTTATAGACCTTTATCAAAAATTTATGATTCAGGTTAATCACACCTATTTTTCCATGAGAAAAGCTGCTTGGCTAGTCATCTTCTTCCTTCTACTCCAAAGACTCAGGGGTTCTCAATATATCTAAGTCATTTGTAGAGCTTTGGGATAGAGAGCCTCTAAAATAGGCCCCAATTATTCTTGCCCGCTGGTACACAGGATTATCCTGTGCTTTAGTGACAAGCTTGTAATGAATAGAATGCATCAATCAGAAGTAAGAGGATTTCACTTACAGAACTAGGTTATAAAAAGGCTGTGGCTTCCTAGCTTGAGGGTTGTCTCTCCTGGATCCCTCATTCTGAGGAAAGCAAGCTGACATGCTGTGAGAATCCCTGAGATGTCAACATGGCATGGCACTGAGATCTCCGGCCAACAGCCAGGGAGGACCTGAGGTCAAGAGCACTATAAATGAATCTGGAAGTAGATCCTCCCCCAGTCAAGCCTGGAGATGACTGCAGCCCTGGCCAATACCTTAATGGCAGCCCTGTGAGACACCCTGAGCCGGAGGCACCCAGGTAAGCCACACACCGATTTCTGAACCAAAGAAACTCCAAGATAATGCATGTTATTTTAGGCTAAGTTTTGGAGTAACCAGTTACGCAGCAATAGAGAATACAAGATTTAAAATTTTTAAATTTAAAATATGCAAATTTCGGAGTCCCTTCCAAAACCTACTTACACATAACTAAAAGTGATACCATACTCCACAAATGCAATTAATCAGGCTTATAACAAAAATACCATCCAGTATTACAATTAATCATTCCCTATTATTCTAGTTGGATGCCCCCCCCACTAGTCTATGAATTTCAAAGGGCAGGGGATGTATTCATCTTTGTAATCCAACAGTTCCTCTACATAGCAGGTACTCAATAAATGTTTACATATTGTTTATAAAAAGTCCTACATATGGCACACATATTTCAGCCTCTGTGCCTCCATCTTGTGCTTTCTTCTTTAACCTACCCCAAAACTAACACTTTTTCAATGTACAGATCAGCCACCATTATCCTCTCCATAAAGCCTTCTCCAATTACTCCAGTCTATGATACTCTGTTCTTGAAGCCCCCCATTTACTTAGTAGTTTGTTTCATCTTCCCCAGTTAACTGCCCAGTTAACATCTGACATTTCTGTATTCCTCCTATTAAACTTAATAGAGTAATCAATGAGTACTGAAATAAATAATTGATGTTAAGTTAACATGTTCATTCTAGCAAGCAAAAGTGAATAAAGGAAAACAGCAATGGAAAAAGTAGAAAAGTTGTGAGTCAATCCTTTAAAGTATTACTCTTGATTCCCAATTCTCTTGTCATCTTCACCCCCAATCTCTCCTCACATCTAACAACTCAGAGAGTTCAGCACAAACATAAATCATATCTTGATTACAAGATTTCCTTCACACCATACACTATTTTAAGTGTTCCTTTCAAGTACTCTTGAAATTCAAACTCGAGAAGGCTCAATTGCCTACCTAATCAGAATTCTAAAACAAACTTCAATCAAGTGTCGGAAATAACAGCTTTTCATTATACACAAATGTAGTAACATTATAGCATCTGGGCTTCTAAATATTGCACAGGATTTTTCACAAATAGTTAAAGTCTTTTCTAAAATCTCACAAAATTAGAGCTACCAAAATGTTGGACTAAGAAAATAAAATTGTTAAAACTAAGTCTTTAAACACTAGCCCTATCCTACATATATACAAATTTAGTCATATAACTTAAGAATTGAGTTAACAACATATTTCAAATAGATGCTACTACTCTGAAAAAAAAAAAAAAAAAAAAAGAGTATGATTATTTAAAGTACTAATACTACCTTCAACTATAATTTCGTCCCAAAGGAAACTATAGCTTTTAATTCCATACAAATGCCTCTGTTCCTTAAACAAAATCAGGTATGCAAATCAGTACAGAAACACACTAAATTCAACCTCACAGAAAATCTACTTTTTATAAATTTAAAATCTAAATATTTACTACAATGAGTAGCATAATTTAGTAATATAATTTTCCACAGAAATAAATTTTTCTTCTTAAATTAAATTTTAATATATGTGATCAGCAGTAATCTGATATTATCCCAGTAATCTGCCTCCTTTTTGTTGAGTATAAATCTTAGGAGGAGTTATAGTTGGGGAGTCCAGGGCAAATAATACAAGCCTCAGAGACCTGGGTCTGACAGGCTGTGGTCATATCATCACTCAGTTATCACCACACTATCTCCCCGAGCTGGTTTACTTCAAATATGAGGATGATCCTATCTACCCCTTAGGGTTGTTGTGGGTATTTAATGAGATAATAGGTGAAAACTATGCTAGAACATAGAAGATTTATTTATTTAATATATATGTCAGGTGCTGTTCTGAATGCTTTACATATATTATTAAATCAATCCTCTCAGGAAACCTAGGAGTTATCAAACTATTATTTCTTTTTTACAGATAAGGAAATCATGGCAACAGAGACATTAGGTAATTTGTTCAAGGTCATAGATGAGCTAGCAAGTGACAGAGCAGGGATTCCAACCACTTTCCCAACCCAGACCTGGGGACTCTTAACCATTATATTTTGCTGCTTCAGCAGATGCTAAGGAACAGTTATCTCCTACTACCACTTCTTTAAAGACAGGACTTTTAATCCTATCTCCCACAGTAAAGCTATTAGCAAAATGTGCCATTAGGAAGCTATCCTCTTAGCAGGCAGGGAGCTATATGCTGCCAATTCCTTATGTACCCTTGAACAGATTATTGCGCTTCAGTATGAGAAACAGTATGGCATAATAGTTTACAAGAACAGGATCCAAAGTCAGACCACCTGGCTTCAAACTCCAGCTCCACCACTTACAAAGTGACTCTGAACATAAATCTCTATCTCATTTGTCTCATCTGCAAAATGGGAGTAAAAATAGTCTTTATCTCATAGGATTATTATGTGATTAAATACATTTATTCAGGTAAGAGCTTAAAACAGAGTCCTGGGTACATGGTAAATGCTCAGTAAATGTTAGCTATTTTACTAACTTGGAAAGATTTCTGTGATATTTTGCTAAGTAATAAAAAAAAGTGACAAAACAAACATTAAACATGATCTTATTTGGTCTTTAACAAAAACAAAACTATATGTAAGTAAATAATGTAAGTGTAAATTCTGTTCTATAAAGATAAGACATTTGTGTAAGAACAGAAAAACAGAAATAAGACATTTGTACAAGAAGGAAAAACCAACCTGGCAGTGGAAGGGGAGGCAGAAGCAGAACTTTCATTCCTTTTTTGAAGGAAGGATGAAAGAAGAAGAGAAAAGACATATATATATATATGCAATCTGACTTTTTTTATGACTTCCAAATTTTCTATAGTGGATGTTATAATCAGAAAAAACTCCATGTTTTTAAAAGGCAATTGTGATGCTGATAAGCAGAGGCAATGAGGTGAATAGCTCCACTCTCAAACCAAAACTAACGGCAGAAAAGCATGAGTAATGAAGAATATAAAACATTTATTTCCCAATTAATCAATTAATTTACAGGAGGCAAGCAGCCTTGTTGGGTAAAAACTGATTGGAAATTATACAAATGTCCTTGAGTTATTCAGATAAACAATTATATAAGGAAAATAGAAATTTACCAGAGGTCAGTAGTCTGTAGTTTTGGACAGCAATCTAGCCGTCTACAAAAATTTGAAATGCTTAAATCTTTCCACTAATCAACTATACTTCTAGGCATCTAATACCACATAGTCATACAAATGAGCAAGCATAACACAGAAGAACACTGTTGATTGTAGCATTACTTGAATGGCAAAAAACTAGAGACAATCTAAATATTCATCAATAGGAAAACCATTAAAAACTAATATCCGGTATAGCCAAAAGAAGGGCTGTACCAGGATTACTAAAGAATGAAATCGATCTGCAGGTATGCATGAAAAAAAAGTTATGGATTAATGAGAATAGCATGACCACCATTTTTTGTTAAATCAAACTATTTACATTTAGGAGAAAGGTCTGGAAAAGTTATAAATTGTTGCTAATGACATCCCTGAATGGGATGGTTGGATATCAGGAAAGATAAAAAAACCAGGGCTTTCACTTCTTGCACAATATATACTTATTATAGCTTGAATGTTTCAGGTCATGGATTATTTCATAAAATTTGTAGAGGCAATGGATTCATACAGAATTAAATAATGTGTGTGAAAGCACTCCTACCTCAATCCCAGACAATGGCTCCCATCACCGTTTAGTGGAGACCTCAACTAAGATAAATGACCAACTTTCCACCAACCAATCACACTTCTAGCATCTATTCAACATATCCATGCATACAAATGAGCAAGGATAATGTAATCTTCATATGATGCTCTGCTATGTCAGAGCAGGTCTATGGGAATCTAGCCCATTAGGACACAGGGAACAGGAACACAGAAGCCAGACTTTCCCCACTGTTGTGAAGAGTAAAGACACAGTACAGCATACCTAGTAAAGGTGGACTCTCCTTCTGGCTCATAATCTAACTTGGTAGGAAGAAAAAGGAGGTTGAGATCAGCTTTTACTTAAAAGCATTATGATTCTTTTTTTTTTTTTTTTTTTAAAGTTCTTTCTATATCAACATCAAGCAACTTAACAAGGTACGTTTCTCTGCTTCAAGACAGCAGCTCATGAAGTTATATAAGGTATGTACTTAGGAGTCTATGCCACACCATCTCATGTTTGTTTAGCTACACCGACTTTTTATTGTTAATGTTTTCATTTGTTTTGGTTTTGGCTGTCCAATTAAACTGTTATTTTTTTTCAGGGTACTATCATTTCAGGGAAGCCACACAGGGTATTGCAAGAGCACTAGACCTAGTGTCAGAGGCTATGGCTCTTACTGCCATTTCTATCATCTATTGAGTGACCTTGAACCGGTCATTATTTCTTTGGGTTTCAGTTTCCATGTCTGAAAAATTAGGAAGTTGAACTAGATGACCTTTAAAGATTTTTTTCAGTTCTATTATCTATGGTTTTTAAAATATTTACCATGGGACCTAATATGAAATTGAATACAGCTATTTATATCAAAATTAGTTCTCTACATTTTTGTAACAATGTGCCTACCGTCTTCACAACTGAATGTTTAGCAATTAAGAGCCTACCTAATTTTAACATAGTAACAATATAACAAAATGTATTAAGCGTATATTACTTGCCTGGAACAATTTTAAGCACTTTACAAGTATCAACTCATTCAATCTCACAATTTCTTCTATTACAAATGGAGAAATGAAGGCCCAGAGTTTTCTTGCCCAAGGGCACATAGCTCAAATGTGACAAAGCCAAGAATTAAACCCTGGTAGTCCAGCACATTTAACCATTACATTCCTTTATAGCATAGAGGTAAGAGTACACAAGAAGAGAGATGACTTTTTAAATCGAATACACACATAGGTAATCTTCTCTACCACCTCACCTTGAGACCTATTTACAATCAGATAATCTGTACTGTACGAAAGTAGATAAAACATTAAATGCAGTAGCAATTTTTTAAAAAATTCTATAAACACAGAGCCAAAATTGCCAGGCACTCCTTGACCTGCCACCCCCTTCTCTTTGTGTTCCTGCAACACTTTGGTTTAACTCCCTTACAGTACTGGTAGCCAATCTAACTGTAATGATTCTCTTTCACTAACTAAACTGAGTTCATGGTCAGTAGGCCTGTCATCACACAGTTGGAACTCTGCCTTGGTATGCGGTACCATATTTGATCAATTGTTGGAACCCAATAAAGTTTACTGCATTAATGTTCAATTAATTTATACCAGTGTAAAGTATGCTATTATAATATTATGATTGACAAATCTCAATGCTTTAGCTATGCTGCAACTTAGAAAGGCTTTCAATTTAATCTTGACTGGGTGCCAGTTCAGGGAATAGGCAAGGTGATTTAGTGTATGAACCAAAAACATGACAATTTAGAGATAGTAAAACAATTTCAAATCCTTTCAATACACACATAGATTGTATAGCAGCAATCATATTAAAGAGGACAATTAAGAAAAAAAAATTATTGGAAAAAGAAATACTATTTTAAAGTCTGTCTTACTTTTAAAGATTGAAAATAAGCTAAGAAATCCAAATCAAACAATTCCTATTTATTGGTATTTTGGTATTTCAAAATAATTAGGTCAACAGTAATAACTTTTAAAGGCAGTATAACAATTTACTAAAGACGGTAATCTGGAAGAAAATAATATTTAATCACCACTGGAAAGGACAAATATATATATATAATTCATGAATCTGCTAGTAGTTTTTTTTTTTTTCAATTTTTTAGTCTAAATTCAATCAATCATTGGTTATGATTCTCAAAACCAGCAGCAGCAACATTACATGGGAACTTGTTAAAAATGCAAATTTTCCAGGTCCCTCTCCAGATCTACAGAATCCAAAACTCTGGAAGCTGGGCTCAGAAATCTGTATTTTAACAGACCCTCTATATGAGTCTATTAGTATGGGCTATTAGAATGTGGTTCAGAACAAATTAGTATTCTATTTATGAAGTTTAGAATACAGAATACCAAAAAGGAATTCTTACCTAAGGTGTGTCCAAGAATGTAAAAGTATCCATCAAAGTACTACTAAATGAAGGTTGAAAAATGGAAGTCAAAAAAACAGTCCCAGAGAATGTCTGGTAAAGCAAGCTTATTAAACCTTAGAGAGTAGGGAGAAACCTCTGAAAAACAAACAGCATGGCAGTTGAACATTTATATATCCAATTCACATACTCTACAATCCAGCAATTCCACCCCCAGGTATAAACTCAAGAAAAACTCTTGCATATGTATACCAGGAGGTATGTACAAAAATAGCAGCACACTTCCTAACAGCAAATCAGCACAACTTCGGAACTCTGGAAACAATCCAAACACCTCAACAGGAGAACAATTAAACTGTAGCACATTTTTAAAAAATGGAATATTATGCAGTAATCAGAAAAGTTCAGTGACACACAATATAGATAAATTTCAGCATATAATACTAAGTGGCTGAATCTCAGCATTATAAATTGAGCATTAGAAGGTAAGGCATGTAACATATATAGTTTTGTGTATGTATGGAAAACTTACAGATGCAATATAACTATTTGAAAAGACAGGAAGGGAATGATAAATATAGGATTCACTAAATAGTTGCCTCAGGTAAGGGGAATAGGGGCATGGGGAAGAGGAGCCCAAATGGTTATACAGAGGTTATTGTTAGGGTCCTAGCTTTATGTTAGGGGTTGCCTAATATACTATTAAAAGAACTAAACAGATGGACCAATGATGAGATGCGTCATGAGCCAAGGAATAAAACTGATCTAATTCTTTGCACCTGAAGTCTTTAAAAAATTTAAATACATAATACTCTTCAAATTTTCAATTTTCAATTCTACTATACCAGTCTGGCTGTAGAGGCACCAAGATCCCTGGGTTCTAAACCTGACTATTACCAGGTCAGGAATTAAACTCTTTTGAGTCACAGACTCCAAAGCCAATGACCATTACCCCTTAAAAGTACAGTAACAGTCAGGTCTGGCTAGTTTCAGAAGATCTATGATATCATCCAGAGATCTGCAAAGGATCTATGGTCCTGGAGTTGGGTACTTCTGTACTTATGTGAAAATGGCAGGAGAGAAGATTGATTAACTCTGAGCATCTAACGCATGCCAGATGGGGCTCTTATCAGCTATGTCAATTGACCCTTACAATTGCCCTAGGAGGGAGTAGGTATTATGGATGGAAGGAACTGAGGCTCAGAGAGGTTAGGTAACTTGCCCACACTTACAAACCTGAAAGGGAGGAATAAAAACCCAGCCATTGAACCTAGGAGGTAAGAATAAAAAAGAGCTATTTATAATTCCAAAGCCTCACAGTCCCTGGCCACCTTCTGATATCCAACACACAAGTATCTTGAGTAAATGATATAAATGCTCTGAGGCCATTTCCTCATTACAAAATAATGCAGTTGATTATGGATTATACTTATTATTGATTTCTAAGATGCCTTCTTGCTTTTACATTTCTATATTCTAGGTAGAGTGGTATCCCTAAAATTTGGATGTAGAATAGAAAGAATAAGGTTGAAGGTGCCATCTTTTAGATAGGAAAGCACAGATGACCCAATTACAATTAACAGGCAAAAGATTGACAAACTCAAGACTCAGGTAAAAATCTTTTTGGCACCTAACTCATATGCAGTGGCTGGCATTGATCTTAGGTTACAAGTATCTACTGGCCACGCAGACTCTATGATCTAAAATCACATTTAGTGCTAAAATTCTTTTAAAACAATATTCTAGCAATCTCTTCCAAATTCAATGTTTCCAAAATAAGTTTCATTTTCAGCAGCCCTGACAAAAATATTTTTTCAGTGCTCACTGTATGCCAGGAATTATGCCAAGTTTTTTTTTTTTTTTTTTAAATACTTTTTCCTTTTTATCCTCACATTTTATACAAAAAGCATACATTACTTCTTATAATCTTCAAGAAAATATGTTATAGCAAACTGGACAGTTAATGGTTAGGTTGGCTAACTTAACCAGTGACAATGAGGAGAGTGAAGGCCAGATGAGAAATATTTCAGATGTGGGACTAACAGAATATGTTGACAAGTATAAAAAAAGGGAGGCATTTAGTCTCTCTTGTAAAACCTGAAGTTGGCACTAGATAGATAATGGTGTCATTTATATAAAGAGAACAGAAGAGTGAGGTTAATGAAGCTGGGTTTTGGTTAGTGTATGGAGATAATGAACTCAGTGTAGAACATGTTAGGCTTAGAGATGTCCTTATGAGACATTCAAATGGGGATAAACTCTAGGGCCTGGAGATTAAAATACATTAGGGCAGATTTAGGAGTCATCACATGAGGCAGTTGAGTCCATACAATAAAAAGGGGCAGCAGAAAGAACCCTGAAGAACATCAACATTTAGCAGGAGCGTGAAGGAGACCAAGATGTAGGAAATAAAACGGAAGGGGATGGAGGCTTTAGGAAGCTGAGGGGAAAGAATTTAAAGAGGGAGAGGGGAGCAGGTGTAACTCAGTGATTAAGCATCTGTTTCCCAAGTATGAGGTCCCAGGTTCAATCCCAGCACCTCCTAAAAAATAAAGAGGAGGGACTGATGAATAGTAGCAAATGTCATAAAAAGGGCAAGATCTAGATAGAAACAAATATATTTTGGATTTGGCAATTTGTGGCTTTAATGGCAAAGCTGAGGGGTAAAAATGGAAGTCAGACTGCAGAAAGGCAATCAGCAAATAAGAAAAGATCACTTGTTCAAGAGGCTTAGTTTAACAGAATGTACTTAGCATCTCTGAATATATTAGATGCTCGTGAATAGATCCACTAGTGACTCAAAAAAAATATTGTCCTTAAGTCAGTTCTTGTTCAAGTATAGCATTTTTATATCAAATAAATAATAAATGATCAGTAAATGCAAGCTATTTTTCCAGGCACCATTCTAGATCTATAACATGTTTTCTTATTTAATCTTCACAACCCTATGAAACCGGTATTATTCTCCCTAATTTACAAGTGAAACAACTAAGGCAGTAACCTGCCTGAGCTAGTGGTTATTTAACTCCAGAGAATAAGAGGGAGGGAGAGAAAAATGTGACTCACAAGTTAATAGGTGGAACTGCAGATATTATAGTTAAGATTGTTCTAACTGGTTGCAGTTGAATTTCTGCTTAAGAACCTATTTTGTTAATTTGAAAGACAATTTATATCTTCTCTCATCTCAGAATCCTACACTGTTAATGCTAGAGCTTGACATTTTTATGCCTCTTAATGACACTTACTTAGATTCTGTACTGCACAGTAATTGTGTTATTTCTCCTACTGGATTGTAGGTTACTTGAAAACAGGGAGGGCCATGTCATATCTATCTTTGTACCACTCCTCAATCTTAAAAGTAGAAGACAATAAAGATTTGTCATATATGAATAAGTATTTCTGCTTTTCTAAAGTTTCTGGAGGTTTCCAAAAAGTATTTTTTGAGTCTGTAACTGCTGTGTAGGGCTGTGGTCTCTCAGATATTACATGGATTGTCTATGCGCAGGACACTTTTAGATCACTGCAATTACTGATTTTGATGGAAATACCCTTCTAAAGAAAAACTAAAATATTCCTCTGAATAAAACCTTTTAAGGGTTCCCCACCACCTACTGGTTAAAATTCATAGCCCTAGTTCTCCAACATATCACTAACCCACCCCACCCTGCTCCAACTCTACCAAATCACCTGTAATCCGCCACTGAATATGCCACAGAACGCACCAGCTGCCTCCATCAAAACACAGCTGAATTCTTTCTTTTCTATGGCCTTGCCATAAGGAGATTTTCTCTCTTATTATGTTGTACATTTCCTAGAAACAAATTCCTCCAGGCAATATTCATCTTTTTAGCCTCAGGTCTGGCAAGTAACACTTAGTAAATGTTCAATAAATGTTTATTAAAAGAATAGATTAAAGTATAAGTCAATAAATCTGCTGGTTCTATATAAAATAACAATATTGACCCACCATCAAAAGGCATGATTTTAGGTTGTTTTCTGTGATAATTTGAAGCTGGGTGGAACCCTGAAAATCAGGTCCTTGAACTAATCCATTCCTATGGGTGTGAACCTACTGTGGGTGGGACCTTTTAATTAGCTTACTTCAGTAAGGTGTGACCCAGCGTAGGTCTTAATCTTTTTACTGGAGTCCTTTATAAATGGGATGAGTAAGGAGAGAGACACAGAGAGAACCCCTCAGAAGCTGAGGGAGAAAGTCCCAGAAGCTGAAATCAATGGAACACAGAATCATGGAGAGGCACCCATGGAAATTCAAAGAGGAAGCCATGGAAACCAGGAAGCTGAAAGTGACCAGACCCAGAAAAGAAAGGAGTTGCCACCATGTGCCTTCCCATTTGACAGAGTCCAGGATCACCGGCAGCAGGTCTTCAGGGAGAGAACATCGCCTGATGCCTTGATTTGAACATTTTTCTCAGCCTCAGAATTGTAAACTTTTAATTTAATAAATCTCCATTGTAAAAGCCAACCCATTTTTGATATATTGCTTTTGGCAGCTGTTAGAAAACTAAAACATTTTCCATTACCAATAATGAATGGTGCACTATTTATCTCATCCTATAAACTCATGAATTCAAGATAACTTGTACCTTCATTACCACCTAATCATAATCACTGAAGACACAAAACCCACATAGTATCAAAATCTCTGTGTCATGAACAAATGGTCAAACCAAAAAACTAGCTACAAGATTATTCACATCTATCGTAAAAGATATGGAAAAACATTGCTTCAAAAGCTTTGGAATTGCTCCAATTTAAGCATGTAAAATCAATTAATATCACTCTATTCTGGAGCAGTGTCTTTTCTCATCTTTTTACCCCTAGGTACATACCACATAGAAGGTACTCAGCATCTTCTTTTATAAAGCCTATGTCATAACTTGGCCAAAGAGCAGACTATGTCCGGTTTTAGGAGAGCCCAAGTACATAATCTTGACTTTGTGCTGGCCTTGCGGCCTTTGGCAAATCATCTGAACAGTTAACATTTTAGTTTTCTCATCTACTGCCTGAGCGAGTTTGGAACGATGTGCTTTAACAAGTCTTGTCACAAGTTCAATGTGTTATGAAGAGATCTTCACATTTCATCCTAGAATAACTAAGTCTTTAAAGTTATCTTCAAGCTGCTTCACCCATGTTATTTAATCCCTGAGCTTTATTATCTTCACTGCACAGATGGGGAAAGAGAAGAAAGAGTATAAAACGACTTGGCTAAAGATGCCCAGCAAGTCACTAAAAGCCTTCATTTTAACTATCAGTTCCTAATTCTCTTTTCAAAGAACGACTTGAGAGAGTTTCATTGGCAGCCAGCAGAACACCTGTTAGTTATTACCTTTTCCTACTTGTTTAGTTTGAATGAATAACCTAAGATTCCTAAGCTTGTAGGTTATGATAACTCTAGGAGATTTGACGGATTAAGTTTTGCTGACTCAATCCAAATTCAAAAATCTACCTCAACTTTTTCTAAATTTCAAGATAGTTTGACATATACTAACTCTAAAGGCAATTTTTTGCCCCCTCTCCAGACCTGTGATTCTTTTCAAATTTTATCCAGTCTCCTAAATATGTCAGGTCATGACTCCCTTTCCAGTTTTGGATCAAATTATAAGGCTTTTACGTCTACCTAAACAGTAAGCCAATTCCTCCTGCACCATGAAGGGCTCCAAATCATCCACCATTCACAGAAAATTCCAGACCTAGACTCCAATCTGAATCGTTAGAGGATTCAAGTGCAGGAAGCCCCCACCCCAAAATTCTGAACCACCCTCTGAGTTCTGAAAAAGGAAATCTCAATTCTCTCAGATTCAACAAGGACTATGTCACGGTTGCTAGTAATGACACCTTGCATTCAAAACCGTGGTTCCTTAAAATGGGATGATCTAAGGATCCTCATTATTAAACGTGCTGAGAGAACATTATTTAGCAGATTCCAATTCCTGGGCCCAAGTGACTTGCATAACTGGGCGATGAGCATTAGGTTCAAAAGGGTGCAGGAAGCTCACAATTCGATTTACTGTACTGTACGATAAAATTCTACATCAAAATGTTCTCACGCATGCCTGCATCTTTAATGATGTAAGTGCCTCCCCTAGACTTTTAACGAGACCACAACGAGGATTCTCTTGCCCTGTAGCGGACTCGGGCCTCCCAGTAAATCATTTTAACTGCCTCTTGCGGGTTCCCACTCATAAATCCCCGAACCCCGCATTCTCCACAGCCTCTGCTAAGGAGGCACTGCAGCTCCAAATCGGCCATCCCCTTCTCTCCAATTCTCCGCGTTGCTCTCCATTCCACGACAGGCACCACCCTCTCTCCATCCCGTGGCGCCCCCAGCCGGAGCCCTCTCCTGGACGCTGGGCGGCATCCACCAGCCGGAGCGGCCCGGGAGCTGGAACCTACCTCCCACCTCCTACGCCAGGCGCGATCGGGGTCAACGCTCTACCGCACCGTCCAACGGCCCTAACGGTTGCGCGGAGCCTCTCGCAGAGCCACGGGGCGCCGAGCCAGGTGCTGGCGCTCACCTCCGCGCCCGCCCGCCTCCCGCCGGCGCCCGCCCCCCGCCCGGCCCCGTCGGCGCCGCTCTCCCCTCCGCGGGCGGGCGCGTCACAATCCCCGCTGGGAGCCAGGCTGCTCACCGTCACAGCCCCCGGGAGCGGCGTGCTAGACAGCCTTCCGCGGCCCCGAAGGCCCTCAAAGCCGCGGCAGGACGCAGCGCCTCCAGCCGACGGCCCCTCCTCCGCCCCGGGCTCCCGCTTGCTCCGCCTCCAGCCGGGCTCCGCTCCGCCCCGCGTGGCCGCCTCCAGGCCTGGGCAGGTTCGCGAGGTTCCCACCCCGCCCCCGCGCCGCCGCGGCCGCCGCGGCAGGCCGCGCCGCCTCCCATTGGCTCTGCCGGTTGCTAGGCGATGAACAACCGCGGCCTGCATTGGCCTGGTGGGGGCCTCCGTCCCTCCCCACCTCCAAAAAAACCCCAGAGAAAAAGAAAACCTTATCCCTAGAGCCAAAGCGGGATGCGGGCGCAGCTGTGGCTGCGGCACCTGTTACGCCCTGTGATTCACCCGCCTTGGCCCTGCTCTCCGCCCCCTCCTCATGCCCGCGGAACTCGGGGCCGGGGCTCTGTGGGGGAGGGGGATGTGGCTGCTTAAAGCAAGTTTTCGGAGCCTAAGTGAACCTCAGCACCCATCCAAGGATCAAAAAGTGCAAGCTCCCAAAAGTGCCACGTGCGTTCGCAAAAGTGGAGAAATAAACCAAACAGCCGGCACCCAGAATTAGGTCAGGCTCAAGGGAAGGGAAGTTCAAGCGTCAAATATCGTGGATGCAAACAAACCCAAACCCAAAAGTACGTTAAAATTTCGGCAAAGAAACGGATCTAGGCAGAATACAGCAGGCAAAGGGAAGACTCTAAGAAATGGCACTCGTGAGCTAAAGTTTCTGCAAAAATGCCCAACATCCACTCAGCAAAACATGTGCAAAGAAAATATATGCTTGCTGCACCGTTGCCAAGGTCAGGTCGCCCCTCCCATGTTCCATATAAGCCTAAAATTCTCAAGGGAAAGGAGGAGGCCAGAGAAAGGAAAGAGATCAGATGGGGAAATCACAAGCATATGAACTGAGTTAAAAACACCAAGATACCCTTGGGTGGATTTTGTTATTTTTTTCAGTGAAGCCAAAAAAAAACAAAAAAAAAAACAAAACACGTTTGGCATTTTAAGGATGATCCTAAGGTCTCTTTGAAACCAAAATAGTATAAGCCAAAAACAAGAAATATGAACTGAAGACACCTTCCCCCTCCCCACCTTCAATTAGGGATTTTAAATCCCTAATCCAGGTGAGAAAATGAACGGGCCATAGAGACAACCTCAGGACTATTTTAGTTTTCTAGGGCTCCCTTAACACATTACCACAAACTGGGTGGTTTGAAACAAGAATTTATTCTCTCACAGTTCTGGAGGCCAGAAGTCCAAAATCAAGGTGTCACAGCGTTCCCTCTGGATGCCCTGAAGGAGAATCCATTTATGCCTCCCACCTTCTGATGTCTGCCTCCAATCCTCGATTCCTTGGTTCACAGACCGTCACTCCCAATCTCTGTCAACATGTGTCTTCTTGCCTTCTCTCCTAAAAACTCTTGTCATTTTGGATTAAGGGTCCACACTAACCCAATGATCTTGTGTGGAGATCTTTAACTTAATTACAACTGTAAAGATCCTTTTTTTCACTAAGGTCGTGGTCACAGGTTGGGAGGTGGCATATATTTGGGGAGCAACATTTAACCTACTATGATGACCCAGAGAAACCCTCTTCTTTCCTTTTGGCCTAAGCCATCAGATGGTCAGGCTAGATGCTCTTGAGCATAGGAGAAAGACAGCCAATTAGGTCCTGTTGTGCCCATTACTGTAAGGACTCCTTTAGCCCAGGATTTGTCAGGAGGGAGAGCAAGGAAAAACCAATTACCCTGCACCTTAATCCAGAGTACTGGTGGGGTGGGGCTGGGCTTACCCCTGTTCCCAAGATGGGTTTTGAAATTTCAACTGTCCACTCCCCAAAACCCATATGCCTTCCCATCTCCAGAAGCAATTTAATGTGACAGTTTTTCTTTGAAATAGCACTTAAGGCGTCATTTTGGCCATATCATTTCCTCAACTTAATCAAAGATGGAAGTCTCACTCTATGATTAACTAGAAGAGTTAAGATCAATCAATTCAATAAGCAGCATCCAGTACATCTTGTTAATAACCTACTGACTAACGGTCAGATTTTATGAAAGTTTGAGGCAGGTTGACGTGAGCTCCAGAAAGACTGGTTCTGCCCCCTGGCCAGTGGATGGATCAGAAATGTCTGAATAAACCAGTGGTTCTCAACCTGTTGGTCTCAGGACTCCTTTTACACCCCTAAAATTATCAAGGGCTTAAAGAGCTTTTGTTCACTGTGGGTTATACCTATTGATATTTATATTAGAGTTTAAAACTGAGAAATTTAAAAATATTATTTTAAAATAAAAATTATACCTTAACATAAATAGTACATTTTAATGAAAAAAATAACTAGTAATTTTTTATTTTATTTTATTTTATTTGAGGTACCAAGGCTGGGGAAAGAAACTGGGACCTCCCATGTGGGCGGTGGGCCCTCTACTGCTTGAGACACATCTGCTCCAGTAATTTGTTTTTTACAAAAATATCAGTAAAAAGATCGCTATCATCTGAAAGTTTGTAAATATCCTTAATATATGGTTAATATAAGAAATTAGATTGTCGTATTTTCTGAATTCAAGCTCTTACACTCTTTCAGGTAGCTTCTGGAAAACTCCACTGTACACTTGTAAGAGAATGAGTAAAAAAGGCAAATAAGATCTAAATATTACAGTAAATATATACCATCCATTACCAAAAGTTTTCCATCACCCCAAACAGCAACTCTGTACCAATTTAGCATTAACTCTCCATTCCCTACCCCCATCCCTGCCCCTGATAAACTGTATTCTAGTTTCTGACTCTATTAATTTTCTTATTCTAATTATTTCATATCAGTGAGATCGTATAATATTTGTCCTTTGTGTCTGGTTTACTTCACTCAATATGATGTCTTCAAGGTTCACCCATGTTGTCAATGTATCAGGACTTCATTTCTTTTGTGGCTGAATACAATTTCATTGTATATATTTACCATATTTTGTTTATCCATTCATCTGTTGATGGATACTTGGGTTGCTTCCATCTTTTGGCAATTGTGAATAATGCCAGTATGAACGTCGGTGTGCAAATATCTGTTCAAGTCCCTGCTTTCAATTCTTTGGGGTATATACCTAATAGCAGGATTGCTGAGTCATATGGTAATTCTGTACTTAGTTTTCTAAGGAACTGCCAAACTTTTCCACAGTGGCTGCACCATTTTACATTCCCACCAGCAATGAACGAGTGTTCCTATTTCTCTACATCTTCTCCAACACTTCTTGTTTTCCTTTTTTTTTTTTTTTTTTTAATAATAGCTGTTCTAGGGGTTGTGAAATGGTATCTATTGTGGTTTTGATTTGCATTTCCCTAATGGCTAATGATGTTGAGCTTTTTTCCATGTGCTTTTTGGCCATTTGTATATCTTCTTTGGAGAAATGTCTATTCAAGTCTTTTATCCATTTTTAAATGGGGTTGTTTGTCTTTTTGTTGTTGAGTTGTAGTATTTTCTATGTTCTGGATATTAAGCCCTTATTAGATATGTGGTTTCCAAATATTTTCTCCTATTCTGTTGGTTGTCTCTTTACTTTCATGATGAAGTTTTCTGATACCCCCAAATTTTTCATTTTGATGAAGCCCTATTTATCTATTTTTTTTTCTTTTGTTGCTCATGCTTTTGGTGGAAAGTCCCATCTTCCAACTTTGCACCTCTATAGGCTGGTCTTATCACAGCGGTCAGATAATTATTTTATGACATAAATCAGATGATGTCACTTCTCTGCTTCTACTTCCCTCACTCAGCATTAATTCTTACCATGTCTTCAAGGTTCTCATGATCTGCCTTCCACCTACTTACCTGTCTGACCTCATGACCTACTACTCTTTCCCTTACTCATTTGATTAACCACTAGCTGCCTCACTGTTCTTTAACCTTGCCAGGTACATTCCTGCCTCAAGGCCTTTGCACTGGCTTTCCCTCTGTTTGAATGCTCTTGCCCTTCACCTCTCTCCTTTCAAGACTGTTCAAGCATCACCTTCTTTATTACAACATTATTTAAAACTGAAACTCCCCTCCAGCTAACCAAATCTCTCTTATGCTTTCATATCTTCTTCAACCATACTATACAATTTACTTTTCTTTTTTTCTTTCCTTTTTTCCTTCCTTCCTCCCTCCCTCCCACCTTCCCTCCCTCCCTCCCTGTCTCTTCCTTTCCTTTCCTTTCCTTCCCTTCCCTTCCCTTCCCTTCCCTTCCCTTCCCTTTCCCTACCCTTCCCTTTCTCCTTTCTCCTTTCTCCTTTCTCCTTTCTCCTTTCTCCTTTCTGTCTCTCTTCCTCCACTAAAATGTAAGCCCAGGACAAACAGGTATTTTTTGTCTGCTTTGTTCAGTGATATCTTTCTCAACAAGATGTCAAAATCATCTTTCAAAAATCAGATCTGAAGAAGTAGATGTGGCTCAAGCAATTGGGCTCCCATCTACCATATTCAAGGGTTTGCTTCCTGGGCCTCTTGGTGAAGGCAAGCTGGCACAAGCAGAAAACTGACCCACACGGAGTGCTGGCCTGTGCAAGAGTGCTAGCCCAAGTGGAGAGCTGGTGCAGCAAGATGATGCAACAAAAAGAGACACAGAGGAGAGACAAGAGATGCAGCAGACTAGGGAGCTGAGGTGGCACAAGAGATTGAGCGCCTCTCTCCACTCCAGAAGGTCCCCAGATCAGTTCCCAGTGCCACCTAAAGAGAAGACAAGCAGACACAGAAGTACACACAGCGAATGGACAAGAGAGCAGATGGCAAGCGCAAAACAACAGGGAAGGGGGAGGGGGGAGGGGGGAGGGGAGAGAAATAAAATCTTTGAGGAAAAAAAAAGCTTAGATTTAAAAACAAAATCAAATCTGGGAGCAGATGTGGCTCAAGTGGTTGACTGCTTGCTTCCGACATGGGAGGTCCTGGGTTCAGTTCCCAGTGCCTTCTAGTGACAAAAGAGGCAAGCAACAAGCAAACAAAAAGAACCAGCTCAGGGGAGTAATGTGGCTCGGTGGTTGGGCACTGCCTTACCACATGCAAGGTCCTGGGTTCAATCCCTGGCCTGGTATCTCAAAAAAAAAAAAAAAAAAAAAAAAATCAGATCCTCCTCCCCATACACACACCCTTCACACCCATCGATGACCTCTCCTTACATTCAGCATGAAATTGAACTGCTTGCCTAGACCTACACAGCATTATCTGGCCCCTTTCTGCCTCTCAGAATTTATCTTGAACCCCTCTTGCCTTAGCACACAAACTGCCAGCCACAGAAGTCCCCTTTTCAGTCCCCTGGCCCTTTATTCTTGCCATTCAGAGCCTAGAAGCCTCTTCTCACAAGGGTTCATGTGGGTCAGGAAGAGAGTCACCTACTACCACCTCCAGGGGAAAAGTCTTACCATATGGAGAATAGGAAAAGCATATCAATGTCTGCCACCAGGAACAGCAGTCCTAGCGTCCCAATCCACTCCACGGTTCACAGGTGTCTGGGTCACCAGCAAAAGCACAACTCAAACAAGCAATGAATGCTGTGTTTACTCCCATAGTGAAGAGACAAACAAGGTCAGCTCAACAGTGTGCATTGGTGCTCCATGGTCAGCAGGTCTCAATCCATGAAGCTGAAAGATAGATGGTCTACACACGCCTTGGGCTGATGTCATAGTGGAGGGACCCCGATTGCTCCCCACCAGGTAGCAGGTATAGCAGAGAGGGGGTGGGGAGGTGGGGAGGTGAAATTCAGGTGCCATAAAACTTACTTACTTTAGCCAGGTTATCTTCAATGAATGTTTACATATGCTTTACCTCAAGGTGCTCTGGAGAAGGGAGTCAGCCCACACATACCATCCCTTTTTAGAAGCCAGGCTAACATATCTAGTCCTGAACACAGGGTTTCTTTGTGGGTAATAGGGAAAGGCAGTCGGGTGCACTCAGACCGTCCCTACCACAGTTCAAGGCTCTGATTCTTTTTCATCATTCAGAACCCACCTCTAAGTATAAAGCAACCTTCTCAGGCTGGGAAACCAGCCCCTGAGTTATCTTACAATTTTTGCTGCCTTTCTTGTGGTTCATCTCCTCAGGCTAAATATAAGTTGCATGAAGACAGGGTCTTGGTGGTGATATTTGACTCTGCAGCCCCAGCTTATCGAAACCTGGCCCCAGAGGTTTGCTTACAAAACGTAACTGAGTTTGGGAGGGAGGTGGATAGGAGGAAAAGAACATTTGCTTTACATTTTATTCATTTCTGTTACATATGAATTTTTACAAGTATTTATTATTGTGATTTCCAAACATTTTAATTTTGCTGAAGTAAATAGGTACCAACTGTAATATATACACACTCTGTTCATATATCGTCCTCAGAGACAAAGCTTCCAATATCCCAGCAATATACAGGCTGTTTAGCTTCTTCTAATATGTATATTCAAATCTGGATAAAAATGGACCAAATCATAAAGGGCTTCTGCTCTAATTCATACCATCTGGATTATTTCAACAGCAGCAAAAATTTCTGGCTCTAGTGGGGAACATTTCTTGTTAGGGCCTGTAAGCTATCACTAATAAGAATATGGGCTGAGTCACCTCTGCTTAATAGCTCTGCTTTCATTCATTCTGTGTTCTGGTTAGGACTACCTTTCCAAAAAAGGCAGGTAGAAAAACGAAGCCTTTTGTTGGATACTGTGCTAGGCCCTTTCAATCCCTGGCCTCATTGAATTCACTAGATCAGTTTAACGTTGGTTGAAATTAACTAAAAAATTTTAAGAGACAGATTCCAAGGGCCAAGTGACTTCAGAGCCCTCTCTGGGGGCTGGAGTGATCAGTAATACTTATGGAAGAGAAAGAACTGGAATAGGGCATGGGGCAGTCTTCATTCTGCAAGCCTGGCAATAATCCAACAGTTTAGGAATGTCTACAAACCAAAAGTTGCCAGCTCTGCTTTCTGACTTTTACAAGATGGTCTTAACCTGGACTAGATTTGGCTCCTCTGACTGTCTGAATCTCTGCTTCATGCTGCATTTCTAAAGATGACTAATTTATGGCCAATCCCTTTGGATTTGGGCCAGTAGTAGTCTGGCTTGAAATGACAGTGCTGTGCCATTTACAAAGTGCTGGCTGAGTTTGCAGAAAAAGTAGACTACTGCTACTCCCTTCTCCTCCTGCCTTCACCCAGGTGAAACTTCCCAGAAAAGTAAACTATGCCCACCACCACCACCACCACCACCACCACCACCACACACATGAAAACATATAGAACGGCAGACAAATGCCTGGTTTATCCCCTAGGTATTCCATTTCTAATGCCTGATTTTTGTCTGGTCTGCTGACGGTGTTTTGTCCTTTCCTTTGAGGACCCCTTTGGAACTAGAACACTTGATGAAATTTACTGAGCTGTAACACTTTGGTTCCCAACTTTCCATTCATCCCCAAAGTGATTTTTTAATTTTGAAATATGCCATGCAAAACTTGATTATACATCAATCACTCAAACAGTTGACAAGACGCTATCATAGAAACGTTCTCGGGTACCAACCAGAGTAGTTTCAAACCCTCAAAAGGAGGAGAGAAGGACACCTCCTTTAGTGTACACACATGCAAAACATGTATACCACACACACACACGTGATAGGTAACCATTTTGAACATTCAGGAGGACTTCTCTGAATTCTGAAATAACACTTTGATCCTGTTAATTCAAATCCTAGATATAAACACATCTTCTTCAGTAACCAATCATGCCAGTATATGATTTTTATATTACACAGTGATATATGCATTACACAGTGCATAAAATTTCACTTTTAAAAATTTGTCATCCTATGTGTCTCCTCCCGGTTCTCTCCTCCAGCCACCTTGTTTTCCCTTCAACCTCTCTGTCTTAGTATCCTAGGGGTGCCGTAACAAAGTACCACCAACTGTCAACTTAAAAAAATAGGTCTGTGTCATCCCAGTTCTGGAGGCCAGAAGTTCAAATTCAAAGTGTCAGCAGGGCTATGTTCCCTCTGAAACCTGTAGGAGAGAATCCTTCCTTGCTTCTTCCAGCTTCTGGTGTTTGTCAGAAATCTTGGCATTCCTTGTAGATGTGCCATTCCCATCTGTGCCTCTATCTCTACATGGCTTCTTTCTTGTCTCCACCTTCACAAGGCTTCTCCTCTGTCCCTTCTCCCCTTCTTTTATGGAAACAAGTCATATTGGATTAGTGGTCCACCGTACTTCAGTATAACCTTATAGTTGATTAATCCCATCTGCCATAAGATCACAATCACGGGTATGGGGGATTAGGACTTCAACATATCTTTTGGGGGTGACAAAACTCAACCAATAACACTCTTCTTCCAATACACCCATACACATGCACCAAAAGTAACCTTTCTGACTCCAGTGACTTTTAAATCTTTCTCATATGAAGAGTTTAGCTCAATCTATGCCTCTAAACTTGAAAATTTAAACTCAGAGTTTTGTTCAACCAATGAAGGACACTCCAAGAAAGTGGTAGTCTATAAATGACCCAAAATGGTTTTCTTTTATACTGAAATCTGTTTTAGATCTACAGAGCCCAAAGACCCAGCATTAACTTGAACAATTCTAAATGGTTTAATTCTGTACCCTTTTATTTCACATAGTCCTGGACTCCTTTTTTCTATTTGCAATTTACCTCATGGCTTAATGAATATTTATTGAATGACTACTGTGTGTCAAGCATTGAGGAATATAAGGTAATAAGAAAAGGTCTGTGCCCATAACAGAAACTCAGATTCTTCTAGGAAAACAGAATAATGACAGCATAACTACTAGAGGGTAGAAATAGAGGTCAACGGCTAAACGCACTACAGCTTCTTGAAGAGTCAGACTGCCTGGACTGAAATCTTGGCTCGGCCACCTGAATCCGTGGGGACAGCACTGAGCTGCCAAGTCAAGCTACTACTGTCTTCATCTGGGCATTCTATTAAGAAAACAATAAATGTTTTGTGGTCTAAGTCACTATTAGTTAGGTTGTCACTTGCAGACAAAAGCATCCTATCTGAGAATACACTGAAAAAACAAAACAAACAGACGTTCATGAAGTGACTTAAGGGTGTGTTATTTCATTTTACTGGTACAAATATACTCAATATCACAAGCAGAAACAGTCACATGAGCAAAAAATAAATGAATTACAGGACTTATTTAAAAAGTATTAGACGAATGGAATTATAAATGTGAAAAAAGTGAGCCTTTTATGCTTTGTATTATAAATATATATCATATTAAATTTTTTCTGGATTCTACTTGCTTTACTAATTTAACTAGAACAGAAAAATTAAAGCATGTTGCTAAATACAACTTTTCACAATATGATTTATTGCTATTCTGAAATTTTCAGGCCTTAGCACTTGTATTTTCTTGTTAGTTCTTGCTTTCAGCAATAGATATTTTTCAGGAGAAGGCATGTGTAAATATGCTTATAAATCAAATCATATTCTAAATGTACTAGTGAAGCTAGATGTTTAAAAGAAAACTATGGTAACTTTTTTTGTGATGAATGATGTCTTTGTAAAACAAGTAATCTCTTTATCATTTATTCATTCTATATGATCCTATTTTAATATACTGCATGTCTCTAAAAGGGTTTAGCTATCATCATTTAAAACCCAGACTTTTGTGCAACCATTTTAATGAGTCTTCTATAATATGAATTACACTATAGAAAGCCGAGGCATTGCAATCAATCAAACAGTTCACATATTTTTATTATATAGTTGGCCATTCATTCTTATCTTATTCATATATTTCCATTTGATATTTTTATATTTCACTAGGCAAAGTTTCTTTTTCTGCATTGTCAGTGAAGAAGAAATCTGGAGGCTTGGTTCCTAACGGATTTTATTTGTTGTTTTTTAAACTTTTATCTATTATGTCATTATTGCACAAATTTAAGAATAATGGTATAGAATCTCCTATATACTAAGAAAGAAACACTCACATGAAATTTCAGATTTGAAAAACATTGATATCAACTAAAATATAGAACTGAGTTAAAGTAAGAGCTTAAGACTTAAAAATTATATGTGAGTCTGCCTGTCCCTTTAAAAAGAAAAGCAATTGCATTCTGGTTGCTGAGCTCTCTCAGATTTATTTTATCTTAGCAGCTGTTCCTGAAGTTGATGTTATTCAGATGAGGGGGTTTTTAAGCTCTTTGTTGTGTTTTTCAACTTATAGTATAGGCTATCAAACACAAACCCTAAATTAGCACGAGTTGGGGGGTGGGGACATTGGAAATACTGGAGAAATAAAATAATACTGAAAAACACTCTATCCAATTTTCATTTAACAAATAAACTATTGAATACCATCTGCCTGAAGCCTCTGTAGCAAGGCGAAAATCCTAAACCTCTAAGCACCCAAAGTAGGATGATATATTTAGTAATGTGTGTTTGGGGGAGGGGGGAGTGTAGAGCCCTAAATGGAAATATCTGTAGTTATAGAAGGTGGGGAAGGAACACATCAAACATTTCTTGCCACCCTGGAAAAAAGTCTATTATAAATTTTATTCACCATATGCTACTTTTTTATCTAGAAAGAATAATTTGACAATCCACACACCTTCTATTTCATTTATTTTTGTTTCATTTGCTTTACAAGAGATAACATAGCAAGGTCATTAAGAGTGCAAACTCTGGGCAAGAATTTTGGCTGTGCCACATACTTGCTATGTAAACTTGTACTTTTCATTTAATTCTGAAACTAAACCAGTTAGCTTTGGTAATAGCAAAGTATAATCAAACTTTAACTTATTTCAGAGCTGTCTTCATTTTTGTGCCATATATAATCATTTCCTAGTATTAATATTAATGATTTGTTGAATGGTTTCTACTTGCCAAGCACTGTTCTAAATGTTTTACGTGTTAACTCATTTAATCTACAACCCTGTGAGGTATTACTGCTGCCTTTATTTCCAGATAAAGTATTAAGCACAGAGAGGCTAAGTAACTTCCCCAAGATCACACAGCTAGCAATTTTCAGAGCTAGGGTTTACAGAGCTCTTTTCTTAACTACCATGGTATTCCACTTTTCCCTATCATTTTTTTTTTTTAGGATTGCCTTCATTTCTGTTGCTCTCCAATAATTTTTTTTTTTTTTTAATGCCTGATTAGTGAATAGAAATCTTCAAACCAGGCTAAGCCCACCCCTGAGGGTCCATGAAAACTCTCCAAGTATTACAGAGCATAAATAGTTTTAAGGGAACTGATTACAGATCCTCAACTTTCATGTCTATACTTTGCTAAAACTGATCTGCCTGAGAACGTGCTTGTGGTCTCTTTTCCACTCCCCTTTCACAATGGTCATTTCCCCACTTCACAAAAAGAAAGGCATTCTTCTCATAGAGCCCACCTTTTCCTGTGTTGTATTGTCCCCAGGTGTACAAAACGCTGACAATTAGAACCCTCTTGGTGTTGGTGTTAAAAAGGGAAATGACTGATAACTGGAGAACAAAATTGCTCAGATCATTTTTCAATGATTAATTTATTATTATTACAAATAATTTAAGTGATAGATCATTCTGTGATTTTTAGCATATAATTAATTGAAAGGAGTTTGAAGAATTGAATAACACTGTTCCAACAAATTCCTTCCATTTCCATCTACTTATTTTTGTGAACAAAGTGCCTCAGCATTTATGTCTATATAAACTGTATCAAACTCATGAATAGAATTGGGATGGAACTCTGTCTCATTCTGCTATAAATAAATTCATCCACAAATGCACTGGAAAAGAAAAAGCCCCCTCATTCCATTTCATTAACAGAAGCATTTTCAATAACTTTTAATTTTTTATGTTTAACAATATTTACTAATTTGTAATATAGCTATTGTTTGATCAATTGTGTAGTATTAATAATTACAGTGGTAACTCCACCCGGAAGACATTTTTTAATGCCTAAAACCTTAGAGTCACAGGAAAGTAAAATTATATAGACATATAATTATTATGACTATTATGAAGAAGAATGATAAAATGATCAATACAAGATTTTCAAGCATGAAAATATGCAATAAGATATTCTTTAGGGGAAATAGAGTGAAAATATGAGTTCAGGATGAAAAAGGAACAATGTAAATTTTCTGACTTTTAAAAAGGAGTCAGTTCACGTATATTTAAAATGAATAATGTTGGTAACAAATCACTGTGGGGTTTAGATTCTTCGGGATAAATTTAAAAGTGAGCTAACAGCTTTACTTTATATTCACATTAATTAAAATATGCCAGAAAGCACATCCTTTGCAAATTTGCGATGAAAAATTATAGGTGATAACATAAAAATATGGGAAGGATATAAGATTTCCAAATTCCTTCAGGAGGTATGTGAGCAAAAAGTTTGAAGACCACAGATCTCAAGGACCAGAGAAAATCTTCCTAGGGTACTAAAATCTGGTTCAGCTAATCATTCCACAACCATTTTGCACGTAAAGTCATGGCTACCATGTAAAGTAAATTCCTTTGATGCCTGCTCTGTGTGCCCTGAGCATTCAGCAAATGTTTCTGAATGAGAACTGAGTATACCACTGTGAGTCCATGCAGGCACTTTTTCCTATGCTATCCTTTCATCTCTAATGAAGACCTGTGGTAGCTTGGTCAACTATATTGTAAAGAAAATGCTGCAACATTTTCCTTTACAGTCCAATAAGCTAGATTTATAAGCTACTTAAGATTTTTGTTTTCCTAACCTAAATTTGGGATCTGTCACCTGATAAGTGAAAGTGTCCTTCAGCAATTAAATAGCAGTTTATTAGAAATTTCCTGAAAATCCAGGGCCTCAGGTCAAAATAAGTAGATCCACTTCATGTCTGCTATCTTAAAGTGAAAATTCTTAACTTATTCTAGAAAGTGCCAAAATTGGACTCTAGAAAGTCATGATTCTCATTTTAATTCTGCTACTAAGAAGTTGTAGCAGAGTTAAGTTGTAAATCCTTAAGAAATAACTTCTTTGGGCCTTATTCTTTTTTCATCTGTTGTTTGTTTCCCTTCTGCACAGAAGTTCTATTCATTCATTCATTTAACAAACCTTTACTGAGCACCTCCTGTATACCAGGTACAGTGCAAGTGCTGGAGATTCAAAACAGGAATGAGACAAAGCCCCTTCCTTCAATGAATTTACAGGCTAGGAGGAGATTAGGACTACTTGGTTACCATTTTAGTAGCTATGTTTCACTATTTGTACATCAGTTGTAACAAATGTATCATCCATATATAAGAAGGTATTAATATGGGAAGGGGAAAAATGGGAAGGATGTTGGGTATATGGGAGTCCCCTGTATTCTGTATGTGACTTTACTGTGATTTAAAACTTCTTTGAAAACAAAATGAAAAAAGTAAGACACTGGGGAATAAATGGAAGAAAATGTCACTATACATACAGGACACCAGATATTACAGTGATGAAAGGCAAAATGTCAAAAAAAATTTTTTTTTAATATTTTTCATTATTTTTTTAATATTCCAATCTTTTAATTTAAATTTATTTTTAGTTTTTAAGTTTTTTTATGTATTTTATTTCTTATATTTAAACCTATATTATTATTTCATTTTTCTATTAACTGTATTTGGAAAATCCAAAAATGAAATCTGGCTTCATTTTTGAAGAAGCTTTGGATTACAGAAGGGTTACAACTGGAGCAGGGGAGGATCATCAGTGTGGGGTGTCAGTGATGGGGGATACATGGGAGGAAGTTCACCTGGACATACATATAAGGTATATAAATATGTTCAAATGTTCATGGGGCATTGTCACAGTGGGTGGAGACTCACACAATAACCGAGAGAATATTGAATTCCCATCCTGGAGAGCTCTGCCACATTCTCTAATGGAGCAATGTGATGGTTAGGCTAATGTGTCAACTCGGGAAGGTAATTGTGTCCAGTTGTTTGGTCAAGCAAGCACTGGGCTAATTGTAATACAAAAGCATTTATGGACTTCGGTCACCAGTGAGTTTACTGCGTGGATGGCTGATTACATCTGCATTATTCAGGGAGATTGCATCAGCAATGGATGACACTTTTATCCAATCATTTGAATGCCTTAAAAGGGGAAGTGATTTTAATATTCAGAGGGAATTTCCCAGCTCATCTGTGGACAGCCAACTTCTTCCAGAAAATCATCAAGGACCTTTCATTGGACTTTCATCGGAGCCCCTGGTTTGCAGCCTGCCTGTGGAACCTAGACTTGTGCATCCCCACGGTCGTGTGAGAGACTCTTATAAAATCTCATATTATTGACAGATATCTCCTGTTGATTCTGTTTCCTGAGAGAACCCTGACTAATACAAGCAGCAACAGTCCCCCAAGTGCAGGGGCAATGACTGGTGAAGGAGGATGATCCATTGATGGGCCTTTGATATTGACGACTATGCTTATGAGCTTTTGCTCTTGAAATTGAAACTTAGCCTAGTGTTGTGGTGCGCCTAAGAGTTGCCTCCTGAGAGCCTCCTTGTTGCTCAAATGTGGCCTTTCTTTAAGCCATTCAGCATATAAATGCATTACCTTCCCCGCAGTGTGGGACATGACTCTCAGCGATGAGTCTCCCTGGCACCAATTGATTACTACCAAGCACCAACAAGAAATGCAACTGGAAAAAGACCACAAATAAAAGGGGGGAAAGGTAAAGACAAATGAGTTTATACATCTAAGAGACTTCAAAGTGAGTTGGGAGGTCATTCCAGAAGTAACGCTTATGCACATCTCAGCAGGATCTCGTAGACTGCCAAAGTGGATATATCCCAAATAGTTGGGGTTCCTGAGGGCTCTGGAGACACCCAGGTCCTATGGTCAGGGCAGATAGCTCTGTAGTTTGGTGCTTTGCCAGTGGGCCCTACTTTGGAGTTTGTGCTCCTGAGTGTGACACAGCTGGACTCAACTATGTCTTCCCTACACATGGCTCATCTGTCCCTTCTATTTTTTTTTTTTTTTAAAGATTTTATTTATTTATTCATTTATCCCCCCCTTGCTGCCTGTGCTCGCTGGGTCAGCTAACCACGCTGTGCGGGGGGGCTTGCCTTCACCAGGAGGCCCCGGGAAACAAACCCGGGGCCTCCCATATGGTAAACGGGAGCCCTACTGATTGAGCCACAGCCGCTTCCCCTGTCCCTTCTATTTAAACCTATACTTGGTGCTGGAGTTTGTAGGTGTATGTCCAAGAGGCTGGAATCTTTGGGCTGTCCATGTGCTAGCTGGGCCCTGAGCCTCGGCGGGGTTGCAATACTTACTCTTCAGTTCATTGGACCCACCAGGACAACTAATAAGGAGATGGAGATTAACAACCACCACACCAAGGAAACGAGAGACCCTACAACTGCAAGCAAGAGAGTCCCATCCATCAGATATATGGGATCGAAGCCCCCTCTCAATTAGAGGTGGAGTGGACATCACCATCCCAGAATCCTCAGGATTGGGGAATGAACTATGGACTAGAGTGGACTTACTGTTATTCTAGTACAGACATATTGTGATTCTAGCGATGGAAGAAATTATAACATTGATATGGAGGCAGTGGCCACTGGAGGCTCTGAGGGAAGGGAGAGGGAGAAACAGTTGTAATACAGGGCCTTTTTCTGGACTTGGGAATGGTCCTGAATGACATTGCATGATAGATATAGGCCATTTTACATTGTCCCATAACATGCAGAATTGTGTGGGAGAGAGTGTAAACTACAATGTGAACTATGGTCCATGCTCAGTGGCAATGCCCCAGGATGCATTTATCGATTGCAATGAATGTGCCACACTAATGAAGGATGTTGTTTATGTGGGAGGGTGTGGGAGGTATGGGGAGTGGGGCATATGGGAATCCCTATATTTTTTGCGTAACATTTATGTAATCTAAGTATCTTTTTTAAAAAAATTATTAAAAAAAAAAGACCACTTGGTTATCAATGATAAATACTATGATACAGGAATGTGAAAGCACAGTGACAGCTCAAATGAGGGAAGTGTCAAGCCAAGGAAGGCTTCACAGAGGAGGAGAAGCTTAAATGAATTTTTTTTTTTTTTTTGTCCATTGGATGCTTCTAAATTTCATTTAAAGCTTATTACTTTTAAACAAAGAAGTAATAGATTTACATAACATAAATGAGAATAATGAAGCAGAGGTAATTCTTGCTGCTTGTACTGTTTTCTCCTGGCAAACATGGTTTGAGGATGGCAGCGTTAAGTCTCTGGATCATGGACAACGCGAGGTAGTTGGAGAGGTCCATTGAATATACTTGCTTTCCATTGCCCAGGCATCAGCCTCTGGTTGTCAAGAGGAAGTTACAGGGGCTACAGAAACCACATCTCATTGCCTACCCAGTTGTGTGCTGGTGGTAGCAACTCTTGATTCCAGCTAGCTGACCCTTGTTGCAACTATGACAGTTGGTTTTCATCCATTCAACAAATACTACTGAGTCCCTGTTAATATGCCAGTCACTGTTCTGGATGCTGAGAATACATCAGTAAGCAAGCAGCCCAAATCCTGATGGAGCTTACACCCTGCCTGCTTCCGTAGTTCCAGGGAAAGCCTCTTCTTGTGATAAGAGATAGTGGTTCTCCAGTTCAGTATTCTGCGAGTTATTCTTGGGGGCACAGCTTAGAGGTCATTCCTCCAGCCCTTCCAATGACTCCTATGTACTTAATTCCCTGTATTAAATCCCTTTCTGCCTAAAATAACTGTAATGGCTTCTGTTTCCTGTCCTGAATATTGACCGAGTTACTTTCATCTCTGCGGATGAAGAGGGGCCCATGGAGCACATGAGCTTCCAATACTTGAACAATACAGAACACTTAGTTTTCTGTTTAAGGAGGAGGTGGCTGTAAATGGGCAACCTACAATGTCTGCCACACCCACCCCTTACCAGACTGAGTTAGGTGCCCTTCATCTGTACTCCCATAGCTTTGTGCTTCCTGGGCTTCAGTGTTTGTATGAGGTACTCTAGAGTATATAGCACTGGGCATTTCCTAACTGCGAGTCCCTGTGGGACTTTGCAAAGGTTGTACTTGCTTTGATCAGTCTGTGTCTGGATTATTTATCCAGCATTTCCCCTTTCTCTTCCTCCTTCAGTTTGATTTTCAATGTGTGGCACCTAAAAACAACAGAAAGAATGAATTCAGTCTCCCTTACCCTAACATTTGGCAAGATTACATTTATTTTGGGCTCCTATATGGATTTTCATTAAGCCCATTTTTTTTTTTTTAAGATTTTATTTATTATTTATTCATTTATCCCCCCCTTGCTGCCTGTGCTCGCCGGGTCAGCCAACCACGCCGTGCAGGCGGGCCTGCCCTCACCAGGAGGCCCCGGGAAACGAACCCGGGGCCTCCCATATGGCAAATGGGAGCCCCACTGATTGAGCCACAGCCGCTTCCCTCATTAAGCCCATTTAAATTCTTTTTAGACTTAAGCTCAGGGGTTATTTTTATGGTCAGATAAGGGATGGGTGAGGGTAAGCTGTGATAGTTTGAAGAGACTGAGGAGGGTTTGGTCTATCCATTGTGGATAACAAGTTTCACAAGAATCCCAGTTTTTATGGCAGTGATCTACATGGAATATGGAATATCTAGTGCCCTCTGAGTAGTTAATATTTCTTAGGCTTTTACTTAATAGTGTAAGGACTATACAGCTAGGCAAGTAATAAATAATGACTTAAAGACATGATAGCAAATTCCTCATCTAGAACAATATTAAAGGTATATGGAAATGTCCATTAAATTCACAGACAACAAACTAAAGCCTACATTTTTTGCAGGCTCTTTCTTTCCTATGCTCTTTCTATCCCTGGTGGTATCCATAGTACCTAAAGCTGGGCCTGGAGGGCTCAGCACGTTTGGGTGTGAGCAGGTAGAAGGAAAAGGAAGTCACGGGGACCAGAGCAGCATGGTCAAAGGCATTAGCCACAGGATGTAGTTCTGCTTGCATTAGTTAGAATTTTTTTTGCTGTGCCAGAAACTCAACTCAAGCCAACTTAAGCAAAAATGTGGGTAATAGAGGTAGAGTTGGCAGCAGACATGACTAGATCTAAGGTTTTAAACAATGTCATTGGGACCTTCTGCAGTACTGTTGATTTACCCTGGCGGGGGGTGGGGTGGGGGTGGGGGAGGCCATGCTCTGAGCTCAGGGCCTCAGGGAGCCCTGTGCTTTGGAGTATCTTCCTAAATCCTCCATTGGGGCGGGGTACCCCAGGCAAGGGCCAGGTCCCACATGCATCCCAGTCACTGGAAGCATCTTCTTAAAAATATACTAAGTTCCCTTCTATGGCTGGGACTGGCCTGGGCCAGCAGTATTTCCTGAGCCTGGACTGGGACCCAAATGGGATACTCCTCAACCTGATGTCCTGTGTGCAGATTCAACCAGTGCCCCAAATTTTCTCCATGACTTGCATTCTTGGGGTCATCTTTGGGCTCTGAGGCTGGGTCCCAGTTCCAAGACGCTGGCCTGATGAACAGATCATTTCCATTGACCAGCTCAGTATTTCTTTTGTGGGATTGTGTGAGATTAGGCTGCCAGAGTGGTGCTGACACTCTGACTTTGGGTGACTCTCTTTTGCTTCAGACTCAGGATGAGTTCAGGCTGCTGACAATCCATTGCTGACCCTTAGGCTTGAGCTGCATGTGTGAGCTGCCCCTGTGTCATCTATTGCCCATCTGTGTTTTAACCACGGTGTCACCTGCAGTCTATAGCACTTGAGGTGGGGTGGTAGTGGCAAGCATCACTTACCCTATGCCCCCCCCAACGCCACTGGCACCAGAGCAGTCACCCACACCACGTGTCAAGCAGTTGTCCAGAGCTGGCCATGCCTCTCTCCTCCCAGGACTTTTACAACCGTTGCTCTGCAAAGTCATTGTGCTCTTCTGATAAATATCCTCTCTTGCTTCCAATTGATATGGTTATGTTATGCTCTTCTGGGTCAGTTGTAAGCCCTGATGGACAAGTGGTGTATGTTCCTTGTAAAAATGGAAACTTTTTCCCCATGGGTCCATTGCCTGTCCTTCTGTTGGTGGCGGTATGTGGAAGGCAGGGATGTAGTCAGCATGGAAAGAGGTCACATTCTATGAATGGACTAATTATGGGCTAAAGAATTCAAGAGAAGATGTGACTGGAAAATGTGGTATTCCCCATTTAGGCTATAAAATTCCAAATGGTAAATTTAACAAGAGCAGAAAACACATGGTCATTCACATTTTCTAGCTGGCTGGAAATTCTGGCAAGAGCCAACATTGAAATGAGGAAAAATGTCTTCTGACCTCTGCAACCTGCAGTGCTGGCCTTTAAGACCTCCAACTGATTGGGTGGGGAGATTACTCACACTGCTGAGGGCCATCTCCTTTGTTGATTACAGGTGCAAATCCCATCTATGAAATACCGTCAAAAGCAGGGGTTCTTAGCCTTTTTTGTTCCGTGGACCCCTTTGCCGGTCCGGTGAAAACCATGGACCCATTACTAAGATCACATTATACTGTGTATCATTTAATAAATACATCACACCCGCACCAACATGCCCCCCACCCAAGAATAATGTTTTTTTGAATTTCAACTCAAGTTCATGGACCCATGGCTAAGAACCACTAGCTCAAAAGTAAGAAGGAGGCTAGTGCTTGACCAAACAACTGGGTACCATAACCTAGCCAAGTCAATACAAGAAATTAACCATCACACTCTAGATAAGACTTGCATTTGTGGTCTGAGAGAGTCATTGGAAGTCAGTGTTCACAAGAGGCACAATGGGTGATGCAGCCTCATGAGTAGTCATGTGACCAGCATTAAAAAAATGCTACTAGGGAATTTTCATGGGCAAGAAGATCAACATTGTTTCAGAAAAAAGGGGGGCCTAAAAAGCCTGGTGTATAAGTAGTAACAGTGTTGCTACCTTTCTCTCATGGTGGGAGATATACTCTTGGCAAGGAATAATGTGTTTGACAATAAAGAACAAAAAGAGATGGTTCCTGGACCTGAACAGAAAAAGATGATGCCTGGACACTACAAAGAATGCATATATATTTATATATCATTTTACAAATGTTTGTATGTATTGTGAGAATTTTGATTTTTACCCATAATAAAAAAAAAAAAAAAAAAAAAAAACTAAATGGACAAAAAGTAAATATGGAAGTACCTCTTTTCTACCGAGTATTCTAAACTTTCAACAATAAGTTACTACACTTCACATGGGCCCAAGAATTTTGCAACATGTTTTTTAAATCAAATAGTTACATAGACAAAGGTTTTGCAAAAATTACTTGTCTGGGACCCACACATCTCTCCATCTCTCACTTCTGTCTCTCTTGGTGCAACTGGCCTCTTTTCGTGTGCTGCAGACAAACTTTCTTCGAGAGGTAGGAAACATGATTCAGGTAGCTCTTGGGTTACATCTTTATCATGTGCCACCAAAGAGGTAAGAGAATAGTATCTATTCCAGAAAATTCTGGGAAGAGATTCTGTTTTCACCTGGGTGATGTGCCCACTCCTTGAACCAATTACTGTGTCCTAAGGAATTTGGGCAGTGACTGGTCCAGCCTAGACCACCTACTAAAATTCTTTGCCAGAGGCAGCATTAGCATGATTGGCAGTCCCACCAGAACTGCATGGAGGGAGGGAGGAGCAGGGAAGGGGCTGGAGCTGTTATCAAAGAAAGAGAGGTGCAGGATAAATGAAAACAACCCTACTAAATGAAGTGCCTAAGGTGGAATAGGAACCTGCAACTGCTAATGGCAGAGAATCCTAGAAGATGTGATTGCAGGATGTTTCAATCAGAATTTATTCAATAACCAATGTGGAGTAGTGAAATAAATTTACATACCTTGTCCAATAATCTATAAAGTTCATAAAATAATATTAAGCAAAGGCCATTCAAGTTATAATCCCCAGTACCTCCTGAAAAGAAAGAAAAGAAACTATAGGAACACAAACACATTATAAATATTCAAACAAACATACCCTTAAAAACAAAAATAAGTATTTGAAATTTTCATCTGTATAGAAAGTTTTGCTGTATCATTTGGTTATTATAAGAATAATTGTCCCATTGATAATAAAATGTCCTCCTTTTGTCAACTATGGAAAAACAAAAAACAAAAAACAAAAAAACCCAAACAAACAAAAATGGAAAACACCAAATGCTGCTGGAGATTTTGCTAAAGTTTTTAGAACTGATGTTTGCATTTCTAAAATACAAAGAACTATTTATAATTGCAGCCTTTTTAGAATTCAGCATATTTAAATGCTGCTATCTAATTTTACAAGATGTGGTGGTTTGAAGCTGCATGTACCCCAGAAAAACATGTTCTTAAATTTAATCCATTATTGTAGGTGGAAACCTATTCTAAGTGCCCCATCTCAATTATGATGGGTCTTAACCCTATTACTGGAGTTTTTAGTGAAAGACTGAAATTCAGACACAGAGACAGAAAGCCACAGGAGACAAGAAGCTGAAATGGAACCCAGAAGAGAAGGAGAGATGACGAGACGACTCGGTGTGCCTTGCCAGGTGACAGAGGAACCAAGGCTCACCGGCAGCCAGCCCTAGAACACCAGTCTTCAGAGAGAAAACATCGCCTTGATGATACCTTGATTTGGACATTTTCCCAGCCTCAAAACCATGAGCAAATAAATTTCCATCATTTAAACACAGAACCATTTCATGGTATTTGCTTAAGCAGTCTAGGAAACTAAAACACAAGCCAAAGGATTTAAGCTAAAATAGCAAGCGACATGGGTAGAACAGTCAAACCCAGACAGATGGCTCTTTAATGCTAGAAAAATACACTGGTGGTAATATGGTATTATCTGAGAATCCAAAAAAAGCACTTCAAAAATATCTCCTGTATCCAAGAGTCTTAGAGCCTGAAACTCCATCCTTAGCAATGAGGAAAGGTGGAGGGCATATGCTGCTTTTGCCTGCCCAGCAGCTATTCTTCCTTCTAGTAACAACATCCTGATTTCCCCAGGAGATCACCTGTTCCCAGTTCTGCTTGAAGCAGTTTAGTGGAGTTGATTCCAACCCCAAATTGGAGGTGGGCATGAGACCAAGCCGAGTCTTGACCAGTCAGAGTACTGACCAGAGTGGCTGGTTAAGGGACAGGCATATAGTCCAGCGAAATCCATTTGTGGGGATTTGAATGGCAGCACTGAGACAGAGACGGCTGGCAGCGAGGGTGAAGGGTGATAGAAGCCTGGATTACCTGGGCCCTGCCCCTTCATCCTCATCTTCTCCCCCACACCAGCCGCTGCGGGGCTGAGATTAGGCAGTGCAGTTTCAGGTTCCTGACCAGAGACCTCAGAGCCAACCAATGCAAGTCCCCATCCACATTTTCTGGCTCTCTGAGAGCCATAAATATTAATGCTTATGAGTACACAGTCCTGAGCTTGTGTGTGTCTTCTGCTGATTCCACTCCTACCTTACTTTGAAGTCACTTCCTGTCTGCCTACAGTGACACAGAGGGACCCAGCATGACAGGCAATGTTCTAGGCATCAGGGATATAGCAATAGACAAGGTAGATGAAAACCTTCTCTCATGGAGCTTCTATTTCCTGTCGGGCAAGAAAAAAGAAAACCAATCAATCAACAAGTGACTTCAGACAGTCATAACGGTGTGAAGAAGATGAGGTGTGGTGGGCCGCTGAGATACCTCAGGTGGGGTGGTCGTTCTAAAATCTTGGGTGAGAGAACTCCAAGTCCTGAAGCCAGAACAAGCTCGGTGTATTTGAGGCATGGGAGAAGGTCAGTGTGGGAGGATTAGCTTCCTATGGTTGCTTTAAAAAAATCACCATAAACTTAGTGGCTTGAAACACAAATTAATTACCTTACAGTTTGGAGGTCAGAAGTTCCTGGACCAAGAGGTGTCAGCAGGGCCGCACTCCTTCTGGTTCTAGGGACAACCCATTTCCTCGCCTTTTCCAGCTCTGAAAGGCCACCTGCAATTCATTGGCTCTTGGCCTCTCCCTCCATCTTCAAAGTCAGCATCTTCAAAGCTCTCTCTGACTCTGACCTCCTGCCTCCCTCTTACAGGGACTCTTGTGATTATTTGGACTTACTTGGATAATCCAGGATAATCTTCCCATCTAAAGATCCTTAACTTGATCACACCTCCAAAGTTTCTTTTGCCATGTAATATAACGTAGTCACAGGTCTGGAGGCTAGACATGGACGTCTTGGGGGCGGGGGCGTGATTTTAACTAACACAGAATGTGAAGGAGGAAAACGGTGGGGAGTTTGAACTTCACTCTGCTAAGTGGGATGGGAAGCTCTCAGGTCGGGGTTCTGATCTGCTTCAAGGTTTAACATGATCATCCTGAATGTTGTGTGAGAAAGGAAAGTAGGGATGCAAAAGTGGAAGCATGGCATTTTAAGAACAATAAATTTATCAAAACCCTTGGCTGAATTTAAGTGGTTTTGTTTTTGTTTTTACCCAGATAACTCTAGAAATGCGGACCAAACTAGTTCATTTTCTCAAAGGGCATACCGTGTGCATTGTGGCTTATGATTAGCCATATTAATTGCCTATTAAATATACATTATCTTGATCTTAGATGTTAAATGTTAGTTTATTACCAGCATTTATCCTTTTGTGAAATCAATATTAGAATCCTTGCACTCTTTACAAAAAAATTAATAAAATAAAAAATAAAAAAGAATACATGCACTCTTTAACACATTCTTTATAAAATGTGTAAGGTCTACAAAACTATTTAAAGAGGAGTGTTATTGCATGCAGATAATAATTTTGAGTTTACCTCTGTAGATTACTAAAGCAAATTGTTTCATTTATTTTTTAAATACCCTTTGATGTTTCAAGGAAAAAAATAAGGAATTCTGTAATTAGATTGATTTTAAGATCAGCCATAAATAATCAGCAATCTTCAAAAGCCCTTTCAAGTATTGCCATCTGGGTTCTAAACGGGGGACGAGTCTGTGCCATTGACAGCTTCAAATGAAGCACTCAAACTTTCCCAACATCTTTATTACTCTGTTAGAATAATCATTTTGATGAAATAGTAATTCATGGTTGAGTTTCACAAAAAAAGATATTCACTGTACATTAACCATGAGACATCATTTAAATAACAAAATATTGTATTGTAAAAGACATGTAGAATTTTAAAACAATAAAGATTTAAACCTGTAAAAAAAAAAAAAAAGTAGAAGTGAGGAGGCCACTTATGAGGCTATTGCAATGGTCCAGGAGAGGTGATGGGGCCTAGACTTTGCAAGAGCTGCTTAGCTTTCCTGTGGCTCAGGATTCTTACCAGAAAATAAAGGGAATATTGCAGGGTTGTACTGAGTTGGCATATAAAAGACCCAGTGTAGTACTCAAGAAATAGTAGCTATTATTTTTATTATGCTTTAAACTTTAAGTTTTAATAAAAAAAAATAGAGCATTGCAGAGGTAGATGAAATCTTAAAGATGATGGAAATGAAACCCAATGAGGAGAAGGAACTTCCCAAGGATACCCTGTAAATTACTGGATAGATAGCAAATAGTGCATCAAAAAGAAGCAAGGAGGTTCACTCCCTGTCCTTATAGTAACCAGAAAGGGCAGCTCAGAGCCCAGGGGCAAGAGCATGGGAGAGGCCAACCCTGTGAAGCATATAGGTATCCAAACATGCATACGGCATCCAAAGACCTGACTTCAAATCCTGTTACTTATCGACTACATGATTTTGGGAAAGTTACTTAATCATTTTATTCCTCTTTAAAATGGGGGCAATACCACACTGCAGAAGGTTGACACAAAGTTAAGTGAGAAAATGTAAGATAAAGCACTTTGTAAACTGAAAAGTCTATAAAGGTAAGTATTATTATGCCTCACCCCGCTGCCACTCCCCGTGGCCTAGTTTCCACTCTTCTTCAATCTTTAAAATTGTGGGAAACTCCTTATTTTCAGTTGTAGAGCCAACCCTACCCTTCACATGGGTCTTTTTTTTTTTTTTTTTTAAGATTTTATTTATTTATTCATTTATCCCCCCCTTGCTGCTTGTGCTCGCTGGGTCAGCTAACCACGCCGTGCGGGCGGGCTTGCCTTCACCAGGAGGCCCCGGGAACCGAACCCGGGGCCTCCCACATGGCAAACGGGAGCCCCACCGATTGAGCCACAGCCGCTTCCCTCACATGGGTTTTTGACTGAGTGTCAGCCTTCTGATGTCTCTGTCGTTAAAATGGATCCAGCGATGTTCACCACTTTCTATTTTTGAGTATATCAATATTTTCCTTCAAAAGTTGACACTCATGCAAAATGTGCTTTCTCCAGTAATATGGTTCTAAGGTTTTCATTTCTCCCAGTCTTTTTCTGCTTCCAAATTCATACCTTACCTTATAAACTGGAACTCAAATGCAGTAATAACTGTACACTTTAAAAGACAAAATAGATTTAAAGCTATAATGCAACTGGGAATTATTTATAGCTGTCAGTTTAAGGATGTAGTTAGCTGACTAGCATATTTATGCTTTACATAATAGGGTTTGGAAAGGCTTTGAAGAGCATTAGGGATGAGAAAGTTTTAAGTATGTAAATATATAAGCCAATGCTACTATCACTCCAAAGGCCAAACTAAAATTATAATAGTGTCTTTCAGCATCCATGCCCATGAACTACAATAGGCCAGTTTGTGGATGGTTTATCTGATTACTATCGGCTCTAAATTCAACAGGACACTCTCCCTCCATCATTCTTTTGTTTTCAAGAGTTCTCAGCTGTGAGTATATCAAATGCTGCCTAGCATTAGGCCCACCCTCTCTCAGGGGAGAGTCCACTGCTCTGTCTTTTCTACTGAGGCCTGAATGGAAATAAATCAACCATTCAATACATCTAATCAGTTGAAAGCTTATTCCCTGAGGGATGACCTCAATCCCATAGTGAATGCAACCAGATTAGCATATTGCAGATCCCATGGCTCCAGGCATTGTCTGGTAAACAAAAAAAAAATTAGAAACACAGGAGAAGGTGACCAATGCCAAGACCAATTAATGCGTTGTGCGTGTTAATGTTTATCTTTGTTTAAATAAAGATTCTTGTGACAAGTGGTGAGTCATCTGTAAATAAATGGTTAGACTACAGCGCGGGTAGAAGGAGGGGGGTGCTTATTCGACAGAACACAAAGATTGTGCAGGTGAAAACGTCATTGTCATTGAAAATAAAGATGACTTCCTCCTCTCACCAGAATTTTGTTACCTATCAGTTTTGCTTTTAGTGAGGTCTCGAGTGTATTGTATGTATATATATATATAGCTGAAAGAATGGAAAGAAACAAAAAAAAATGAGACTAAACATGATAGTAGTCAGAGGATCATGAGAAATGAAACAAAGAAGACCGGCAAAATCCATAATGTGGGAAACTCTACAGGACAAATGACCTCAAAAGTTTTCAATAAATAAAATGTAAGGAAAAAGTGATGAGAAAGGGGAAACCTGTAGAGTAAAAGAGACTTATGAAATATATCAAGCAAATGCAATATGCGAATTCTGCTTGAATCTTCACTTGAATAAATAAGCGCTAAAAAAAAATCTATGAGACAATTGGGGAAATTTGAACATTGGATATTTAATGAAATTAAGCCTTATTTTTCAGAGACACATATTGAATATTTATAGATGAAATGATATGATGCCTAGGGTTTGGTTCAAAATATGAAATGTGATTGGCCATGAGTTATTAATTGTTAAGGTTAGGAAATGGGCTCATGACGGTCCTTTATACTATCCTCTCTACATTTGTATATGTTTGAAATTATCCATAATAAAATATTTTTTAAAAATGAGCAGGCTTTGAATAACAAAACAATTTTTTCTTGTTATAAATACACTATATAAATGGATTAAAAATATGGTATATACATCAACTGAATATTATTCAGTCATAAAAAGGAATGAAGTTCTGATACATGCTACAATATAGATGAACATGGAAAACATTCTGTTGAGTGAAATAAACCAGACACAAAAGGACAAATGTTGCATGATTCCACTTAAATGAAACATCTAGAATAAACAAATTCATAGAAGTAGAAAGTAGATTAGGTTGTGTGGGGGCGGTGAAGTTGCGGGGAATAGGGAGTTATTGCTTAGTGGATGTAGAGATTCTGTTTAGGATGATGAAAACGTTTTGGTACTGGATGGTGGTGATCGTAGCCCCTGAATTTTAAAATTAAAAACCAAAAAGAAAATAGTACTTCGAAATGTTCTTATATTAAGACACCATAGGGAAACGGATGTGGCTCAAGAGGTTTGGCGTCCGTCTACCATATGGAGAGACCGGGGTTCGATCCCTGGTACCTCCCGGTAAAATAAATAAATAAATAAATAAATAAATAAATAAATAAATAAATAAATTTAAAAAAATAATAAAAAATAAATAAAAAGAATTATATAAAAAAAAAAAACACCATAAAAGTCAAAAGAAAGTTCAAAAGCAGAGAAGCTCTTCTCAAATGAGCTAATACACATAAAGCACTTAAAACAATGTCTGTTTTACTAAGTGCTGAGTGTTCAATAAATGTTAACCATTGTTACTATTGTCTTTTTTTTTTTTAAAGTTAGTTTTTTATTTTTAAAGATGCTTTAGATTAATAAATGTTACATCAAAAATCTAGGGGATTTTCACATACCCCACCCCCTCCCCTTCCCACACTTTCCCCCATTAACAACATCTTTCTATAGTGTGGTACACTTGTAACTATTGATGAACACATGTTGAAGCACCGCTACTAACCATTGACTATAATTTATATTGTGGTTTACACTTTGTACTGTACAATTTTATAGGTTTTGACAAAATGTATAATGGCCTGTATCCGTCATTGCACTGCCGTGCAGGACAATTCCAATGTCCCCCAAATGCCCCCACGTTACACCTATTCTTCCCTCTCCCTTGCCTCAGACCTCTGGTGGCCACTGCCTTTATAGCAATGATACAAGTTCTTCCATTGCCAGAATAATCATGTCTACTTAAGTCCATAGTTGCATTCCCCCCTTATATTTGTTCATTTCCCAGTCTTGAGGATTTTGGGATGGTGATGCCTACACTGTTTCTGACTGAGAAGGGAGTTACTATTTTCTTAAATGTAGTGGATCCAAATCTTAGCCTACAACTATATAGCAGCAGAGCTTTAATTTTCTACAAATGAACATAATCACTTTGTCAATCCCACTTTCTACTAGGGTGGTAGACAAAAGTTAGTCAATTCTACAGTCTTCCCAAACTTTTAGCTGCTCTTGTATGTAAGTTGCAGAAACTACTATAAATCCAAAGTGTTGGGGTTGGGAGGATTAAGGGCAGTCCATCTGTTCATGCTTATCTGCTGAGACACTCATCATCCCACATGACCCATTCATCTTTGCATTTTTCCATCTTATGAATCCTTTGAGATTTGGTGGGTTTTCTAATCTCCTTCTGGGCCAATCTCAGGCCTTGGGAATCACACCACTGATCTACCACAGTAGGGCACCTAAGGGTCTCTCTAAGATCATTGTTTTTCCCTGGGGTTTTCCTACTTTCCTAAGCTCTGCCTGGGAGACAGGACATGGATCAATTCTTTTGAGCATACAAACCTATATGGGTTTTTCCCCTCTATCCCACTCCACTGCTCCCAGTCCGGGTGGAGCCCACGGATCCAGGGAAGGTTCTCCTGAGTCTGAGACTCAGCTATTTCTCATAGCTATCATTCCCCTTCTATGCTGCCTTCTCTCCCTGTTCCCACTCAACTTCTTTCCCCACATCACTTTCTGTGTTTTTTTAAACTTAAAACCCAGGAAAAAAGCTGCCTCTATCTCTGCATTTTCCTATCTTATTCCTTCTCTGAGGCATTGCTTAGAGAAAGAGGAGCTGACTAAATGGAGAGAGGAAGTAATGGGGGAATATGTCCACACATATTTCAATTTTTCTTCCATTCCAACAAAGCTTGAATGGAAAAAAGGACACAGCTGAGTTCTTAACCTTATTCAAATTCCCATAATTAGTTAAGACAGCCTGGCTATGTTTCAGAACGTCCAGAATGATGATTGTATTGAATATCTACCCTCAACTCAGCCCCCATAGGAACAGATGTACTCTCCAAAGTAGGACCTACAGGCTCAAAGGATATTCTTCCTTGAAAAATTTCCAAAAAAATTCCATGAAATCTATTCCAATAGAACTAATAAAGGCTAATAAACTCAGACCAAGAATAATGTAGCCAGATAAGCAAAATAGTCAAGTTTTTAGGAAAACCCTTATTTGAAAGACAAAATGGTAGCTAGTAAAATTTCATCTAGTGGTTTTAGTTCCAAGTTATTCCATCTTGCTGCACATTTGGAAATCATGCCACATGTCTTCACTTCCTATGCCTGCTGTAACAAAGTACCACAGAGCAGGTGGCTTAAAACAACAGAAACTTATCATCTCACAGTTCTGGAGGTCTAAAGGCAAGGTGTCAGCCATGCTACCACTAAGTCTGTAGGGAAGAATTGGTTCCATACTTCTCTCCTGGCTTCTAGCAATCCCTGGCATTCCCTGCCTCCATCAGCACATGGCATTCTCCCCTCCCTGTCTCTTCTTATAAGGACACCAGTCATATTAGTTTAAGGACCCACCCTACTTAAGTATGACCTTATTTTAACCTAACCAATTCCATCTGCAATGACCCTATTGCCAAATAAGATCAGCTTTGGAGGTACTAGAGACTGGGACTTCAGCAACTCTTTTTGGAGACCATTCCCTAACACCACGCTAGTAGTTTTTGTTCATGTATCCATACTCAACAAATACTTAGAGAGCCTCTCCATGCCAGGTGCTGTGCTAGGGGCTCACAGTCACAACTAAGAGTGAGGCAGTTTGGTCCTGCTTAAGTATGTATCAGGCTTTGTTCCCCAATCCAACGTGACCAGTTGACGGATATGAATTTGAAAAACCATTAAAACAGGGCTCTGGCCAGAAACCTTAGTTATTATAGGTTAAGAAATGTATAGTCTTTTGCACCTTAAAGGGTTTTGTGAAGAAGGTAAAAAAGCAGTGTACTCACTGGGAGAAAAACTTTTGGAAATCACACAACTTTATATATTATTATTCATGGTATATAAAGAGATACTACAACTCAACAATAAAAAGACAAATGACCAAATTAAAAAATGGCTAAAAGACTTGAATAGACATTTTTTTAAAGAAGAAATAAGAAGAGTGAAAAAACATGAAAAACGTTCAACATCACTGGCTATTAGGGAAATGCAAATCGAAGCTACAATGAGACAACATGGATGAACCTGGAGGACACCATGTTGAGCAAAGCAAGCCAGATACAAAAGAACAGATATTGTATGATTTCACTTACTATAACCTGAATAAACTGAGCAAACCCATGGAGTTAATAGCTAAAATATAAGTCCCAGAAAATAGAATGAGGTTAGAGAATGGAAAGCTGAGGTTTAATCTGTGCAAGACTGGTAAAAAGTTGCAAATGAATAGAAATGGTGAAGGCACATCACAGTGTTTGTAATTAGTAGCAATAATATATGGAGATGATAATGATTGAAATAAAAAGTCTAAGGTCATGTATATCACTGGAAGGAAAGCTAAAAATTGAAACCTGGGGACTGTATAGCATAGCCAACCATCTTGTGAAAAATGAGTATGGTTAATAGCGCATATGTAAGAATGTTTTCCTCTGAAACAGAATAAATGTACTTTAATGTTACCAGATATTAATATTAGGGTGATATTTGGGTAAAAATACAACCAAAGCAAACTATGGATGGTAGTGTAAAGTAACATATTAATAACCTTCCATCAGTGTCTTTTAGAAAAAGGAAGTACACTAAATGAAGGAAACGAGACAAAGAGTACTACATATTGTCTGACTCCATTTATACAAAATGTAAATACAAATAAATTATAGAGACAGTAATAGATTGGCAGTTATGTATGGCAGGAGAAGGATAGAAAGATTGAGAGGTGACTACTAAGGGGTAGGCTTATTTTATTTATTTTTTTGCGTGTGCGTTTTTGTCATTTTTTTTCTTTCTTCTTTTCTCTCTCTCTCTCTCTTTTTTTGGTGGAGTAATGAAAATGCTCTAATACTGATTGAAGTGATGAATGCACAACTCTGTGATTATACCAAATGCCATTGATTGTACCTTTTAGATGGATTGTATGATTTATGAATACGTTTTAATAAAATTGATTTTTAAAAAAAGAAATGTGTAGTTAGGAGATGTGTGACTTAGAAAGAACCATTAATAGTGGCCTCCAGCTGAACAGACAGAGACCAGAATGAAAAGACTCTATTAGTGTATAACTGTGAAAATGAGCCACGTTGATGGGAGCACATTGTCCCATCTGAGAATCAGGTTAAATGCCACCGTGTTATTACTGGTCTAATGAATTTTAAAGTATCATTATAACGCAAAGCCCATGAGCAGCAAAGATAAAGAAATTCTGCTGCCACAGCAAAAAACACTGCCACCACTAAGGCACTTTCTAAACCAGCATACAATCAGACTGGATTGCACTTTGGACCCACTGGAAATTCCCACCTCAAAACAAACAATTCCTTTGGACATGTAATTCTTAACCCAAATTAAAGACCAAATTAAAGAAAAAGTACAAATTGCAATCTAACAGTTAAGGGACTGAAAGGCCATGTATTCACCTTAATTCACAGTCTTGCACATTTCCAGAATTTCTAGTTCACTGAAAATAAACTAATCAATGTTAATGTTTTTCCTTACACCAAAATGAAAAGTTGAAACTTTCTTACTGAATTTCTGTTAAGTGATAATTATGTGACTTACAGCCAGTTGAATCAAATTATTGGTTTAAAAGAAAGGCCGCCTTATAGAAGTTGTTGGGTTTTCTTTTTTCTTGTTATAGGATAATTTTATTACTTATAGACTAGTTACTGGGTCACAGCTATTTCCATATGAATTCAAAGCACAGTGGGTATTCAGATGAGATTTCTTTTAGGAACTGGCGACTTTGAAAATTCAATCTCTGAAAGAAAAACAATAAGAAATTCTCTTTCTCAAATACTCATACTATAGTCACAGTATAAGGATTACCCCTATTTTACAGACAACACTTCTATTCAAACCACATTTTTGTGACAAAAGCTGCATCTATGAAAAACTATGTAGGAAAAAGTATAAATGAAGAAAAAATATTGTTCTTTGCTTCTTCAAAGAACAATAAAGCACCTCTCTGTGGTGTTTGTAAGTGATTGGGGAAACAAGTTCCAGGCTGCCTCAGGGGTAACCACAGACTGCCTGATAGAGGGGAGAGAGTTTGCTGACCAGGGTCTTTGTCTGTCCCTCAAATTAGGCATCCTGCCACAGAGTGCCAGGGCTTCATTTGCAAGTCGAGCTGGGTAATTCTTAGGTAATTCTGTGCACAGTTGTTGATAATAAAAGGTGATCTAGGGGGATGGATGTGGCTCAAATGGTTGGGTGTCCGTCTCCTATATGGAGGGACCCGGGTTCGATCCCTGGGACTTCCTGGTAAAAAAAAAAAAAAAAAAAGGTGATCTAATAAGAGTCTTCAATCCAATGATTAAATTGCAATAGATTATTTTGTTTTCAATTAGTCCAGATTTCTTTCTTTCATTTTGTGCTGTTGGCTGTTCTTTCCCTAAATGAGCAACAAATCTGCCCCCTGCTTCCTCCTCTTCACGTTTTTGATCTATAAATATAAACTTCTAGTGAAAATGATCTTACAGAGTTTAAATTCCTAATTGGAAATTCCTTTTTTAATGTCTCCAGTTCAATTGGAAAGTTGTTTAGTCTTTTTGCAATTTTTCTTTCTGTTGAATCTATTCTTGGGGCCAGATAGGCCCAGAATCCTAATTTCCCAACATATGCCCTCTGGGCAGATTTCCCTGACTTTTCAGGTCTTTCCAGGTAGACTGATGGAGCAACAAAAACCACATTCATAGCCCACCTGATAATGGGTATGGCTTTAACTGGTTTTGTTTTGTCTTCAGCATCTGCAATTTTAGGCCTTTTCAGGGTAGTTGGTTGGTAATTTTCCAGTACTGCTTTAGGGTTGGTGATGTACAGAAAGTCAAGTTCTGTGGCTGGAATCTTAGAGATTCTGGTTACCTGAAGGTTAACCCTAGAGTTCCATCTCATAATCCCCTATGGAAGTTATTGTATGTCCCTATTCAACACAAACTCTGCATGCCACAGTGGGCCACCTGGTCTCTGTTTTTACTGATCAGTTTGAACAGCAGGGGTGTTATCTAATCCTGCATGACCAGTTAATGGATACAAATTTGAAGAACCACTAAACCAGGGTTCTAGCCAGAAACGTTAGTTATTATGAGTTAAGAAATGTGTAGTTAGGAGATGTGTAACTTAGGAAAAAATCATTAATAGTGGCCTTCAGCTGAACAGATAGAGAATAGAATGAAAAGGCCTTTTATTAGTGTGTAACTCTGCAATGAGCTGTGTTGATGGGAACACATTGTGCCATCTGAGTATCAGGTTAAATGCCACTATGTTATTAATATTCTAATGAATTTTAAAAGTATTCTAATGCAATCAGTTGCTTATAGATTCAATCTATCTATGAAATAATGCTTCCCCCCTGCCTCCAGTAACGATCAGGCCAGTGCTTGCTTGACCAAACAACTGGACACCATAATCTAGCCAAGTTGACATGTGAAATTAACTCTCACACCAGTCACTCTTTAAAGGTCTTGTTCAAACTTTAGTACTGTACAGATGCTTTTAAAGGAAAACAGTCCCATCACCCCCAAGAATGTGTCTCCAAACTCCAAACTGAGAAAGACCAACTAATGAAAGTAGCCTCCAATTCTACTAAAATGTCCTTCAGTTACATATTATCATGGGAAAAGGAATTTTATCTATATAATATACAAAGTCATCTTTTTTTCAGATTATAATTTTAAAATATTTTCAAAAATTAGGGAGTTCAAGGATTGGATCACTGTCTGGCCACGAATCTACAGACTAGGTCCCACCAAAGTTCAATGGGCACTTAAGATTGAAAAATGAAGCAGGCCACTCCACATAGCAAAATAGTTACAGTTCGTTAGGGAACTTACAGACAGGTCCTGGGAGGCTGCTGGACCTTCAGGGTAGCACTCTGCACCACCCAGCGGTTTAAGGAGGGTTCTATAGGGCAAAGACAAAGAAGGCACAGAGCCAGGTCAGGATTCGCAAGATTGTAAACGTGTCTCTTTGAAGTTGCTGATACATAGCAGGAGTAGTTTTAGTACAAATAGCCAAAGTGCTTAGGACTGTGAATGCTTGTTTCATGATGCACTTACAGAGGGTTTGTTGTTTTTTTTTTTAATCTAGGAATTTATGGCTTCTCTGGTTTATGGCTTCACAATCACCCAGAATACACTCATGGGTTCCAATTTGAGAAGTTCAATCCTACATCTGTACTAAGGAATAAACACAAAGCATTTCACTCCTAGCCATCTCCTTCTAGGGTGCAAGACTTGGGATGCTGAAGGAAGACTTGCAGTGCTGACTCTCTAATGACTTAGAATGACATTGCAGTCTTCAAAAGCATCCTCTGAGGACTGGCGAGTCCAAAGATAGCTAATCAGGGAAACAGCAAAAGCTGAACTTTTTTTCTTCACTAATACTCTTCCCAACCCCAAAGAACTCCGGGACAACCAGACAAATCTAAGCCCAGAAATCTTCTCATAATTTTCCAGGCTAATTATGAGTGGCAGATACTGTTGGCTGCCTACCTTGTATCTATTTTCCCCATCTTTATGACTAAGAGAATCCCAATTTTGTTCTAGGTGACAATATACCCAACTGAAAGACTATATTTCCCTTGTAGCTGAAGTGACAAAGGGACACGGTTTTAGCCTTAGAGTTATAAGTGAAAGTTTCTGGGCAGGGCAGCAGAGAGTAGGTTTAGGCAGTTTTTGTCTTTCACCCTACCTGTTCTCTAGAACGTGGAGGCCCTGGTAGAAGTGGAACTGCCACTTCTACCTTGTCAGAGATGGTCATGGGCATGAAGCCACAAGCTAAGGGGGCCAGGACATTGGGGCTAGGCTGGGCCCCTGGTAGCTTGATGGCTCCTTTGTATCAGCCTCAGACTCCCTATCTCCAGACTCTATTTCTGTGAGAAAAATAAACATTTAATTTGTTTAGACCACTGCTTTTAGAGGCTTCGATTATTCACAATCAAATACAATCTCTAACTGATAAGCTATTTCAACAAAAGTTGCATGTTACTCCAGCAACAGAATTTCAAGTAATATTTCTGTAAGATTATTCTGAAAGCAGGTTGAGTTGTCTCTCTCTTGAGACTTGCAAGTATTTTGAAAGAATTTGTTATTTTTCTTCTCTATCAAAATGAAAAAATAGATCCATATTTCCTAACTCTCACTGTTGTATTGGCATAAAGTAGAATTCTTAGCTGAATTTTTCTAAAGTGCACATATTACTTTGTTTTTGTTTGTGGATGGGTTTCTTTGTTTGTTTACTTATTTAGTTTTGAGTCCAGATTGATTCAGAAAAATGGAATGTACATCTGTGCCCACGCCAAATCCCTGGTGTTATTTTTTCTCTCTCTTTACGAATGAAAACACGATCTAAAACCCAGCATCCTCTTAGTAATCATATTACTCCTGGCTTTAAGGAAAGTTAACAGAGATAACTGAAAGTGCCAGTAAAAATTGCATTTATGGAAATGCCCACTCCCATTCAACCTTGCCCAAATGTCTCCTAAATTCCAAAAAGAGCAGAGTTTTAATTTTTACTATTCAAGGGTAAAGCTACCCATTTAGAAATATAACATGGAGCTCCAGGATTTAATTTTATGCCATAGGCCTGCCATTCTACTTCTGGAATTCAATGACATACCATATCCTTTTTTTTCTTCAGAATAATAATTTAAAATATCATATAGTTTTCTGCATCTGAACTCTCAAGTGTCCTGGAGCATGTTGTCATTAGTATATCCTTAAAACAAACCCTGGCTGGTCTCCCTAAAGAAACATAATCATTTATTCAATTATCCTAGCAAATCATACTTCATTCTGAAAGGATTTGGGACATCTTACAAAATTATATGAAAATAAATTTAAATAAGATATTCTTAAGGGTTAAGACTTGTAGGTAGGAGGATAATAAAGTTAGAGGTAAGGTTAGCACACAAAATGTAATTCACATGTTTTTATATATTTGCTAGATATAGGCCACAAATTGAGTTTAATATTTCTAATAGTCAAAGGGAAGAGAGAAACTCAATCAGTTTAGGACTCAGAATGTTCTGTAAGATAAAGCAAACAAACAAATCAGTGTGCCAGTGAAGCATAGTTTTTCTTGATTTTGAGTCTTTCACAGATATGAAATGTCATGAATAATACCCTTGACAACATCCCTACTGAAATACGTACATTTAGGATTTTCACACCACTGTTTATTATAGGTTATATTAAAGTAGGCTAACACTGCAAAAACATTCTACAAGGGAGCAAACTAATGCAGTCTCAGTATGTTGCTCTCTGTAGCTTAATCTAAATGTAAAATTTGGACTGCAAAGTAGTTGGTTTTGACAGGCATCCTGGGCACTTTGAATTCCAGGGAGGTGCCTCCGGAGCTGCCCTGGTTGGAGGAGCAGAGTCTGAGGGATCCAGGATTTTGTTAGCGCCTATTATCCTTTTTATAAATTACTGTATTCAATTTGCTAACCTTTTAAAATTTATTTTATTCTATTTTATTTTATTTTAAGATTAATTTATTTATTTCTCCCTTCTGCCTCATTTTGTGCTCACTGTCTGCTCTCTGTGTGTTCTTCCGTGTCTGCTCGTCTTCTCTTTAGGTGGCACTGGGAACTGATCCTGGGACCTTCGGAGTGGAAGAGAGCTTCTTAATCTCTTGCACCACCTCAGCTCCCTGGTCTGCTGCATCTTTTATTGTCTCTCCTCTGTGTCTCTTTTTGTTGCATCATCTTGCTGCTGCGCAGACCGGCACTCCACGTAGGCCAGCACTCTGCATGGGCCAGCTCTCCACTCAGGCCAGCTTGCTGTGTGGGCCAGCTTGCCTTTCACCAGGAGGCCCCAGGAATAGAAGCCTGGACCTCCTATATGGTAGATTTTTCATCTGAAATCCAAATTTAATTTACCCAAGAGAATTGAAAACATATGTCCACACAAAAACTTATACATGAGTGTTCATAATAGAATTATTCATAGTAGCCAAAAAGTGGAAACAACCCAAATTTCCAGCAACTGATAAATGGATAAACACAGTGTGGCATATTCATGCAATGAGCTATAATTTAGCCATAAAAAGGAATGAAGTACTGATTCATGCTACAACATGAATGAATCTTGAAAATGTTATACTAAGTAGAAGAAGCCAGACATAAAAGGCTACATATTACATGGTTTCATTTATATGAAATGAGTAGAATAGGCAAATCCATAGATACAGAAGTAGATTAGTGATTGCCAAGGGCTGGAAGTAGGAGGGAATGGAGAGTGACTGCTAACAGGTACAGGGTTTCTTTTGAGGGTGATGAAATGTTCTATAATTAGTGGTGGTGGTCACACAAATTTGTGACAATACTAAAAACCACTGAATTGTACATGTTAAAAGGGTGAATTTAAGAGTATGTGAATTATATCTCCAATAAATTATATATATAATTTTAATAATTTAACTTGGCATCTGTATTATTTGCTAAATTCCGGCAACCCTACTCCTGGGTACATCTGATTGGTGAAACCTAAGTTACAAGTCTCTGCACTCTAGCTGCAAGGGAGTCTGGGAAATGTTGCTTTGGGACTTATAATGTGGAAAACTATCAGAAAATGTAGAGAGGGTATCTGAAAGACATTTAAGAGCCTCAGATGACAGATGTTTACTATAGATTCTGAAGACAAAATGTCATATCCACCTCTGACCAGCTGTATGATTGAGAAGTTATTTAACCATCAACATTTCAGTTTTTCATGTATAAAACTTGTCAATAATAGTATCTTCTTAACAACTTGTCTTGTTTACTTCCCTGTTCCCCTCTGCGATCTTTGTTTAAGAGAACAGCCAGAGTGATCCTCTTAAATTGTAAATTAGATTAGTGTCACATCTTTGCTCAAAGCTCTTCAAATGATTCTCAATTTACTCACCGTGAAAGGACATAATGAGGAGAAAGTCTTGGGAGTGGAACCAAAATTGAGCAAGACAGGGACAATAGACATGAAGGAAAGATAAGGTCTGGACAAAAGTGGAGGAGAGATGGAACCAGGAAATCCAGAAAGCAAACCATGGTGTGTTTTTTTAATGCTAGATGAAAAACAAACAAAAGAGGGAGTCTTGTGATGGTAGAAAAGATAACTTGAGCAAACTTCAAATAAAAAGGAGCAAAAAAAGAAAGTGAGGTTAAATGTCATGCAAAGTTACAGAAGTTAGAAGAGAATAAGGAATAGATTTACACCCTGCAAAAGAAGAAAGCATACAAGGAAGATGGTGACTTTAAAATAGATAAAAACTGTTATTTACCATTTCAAAATAAGTTAAAATACATTAAGAAAATAAGACATAAGAGAACAACATAAATTCGAATTAGTAAAATGCAGAAATGAGATGACAGAACTAAGGAAAGAATTAGGAATAAAAGAAAAAAGTATTTTAAATATGAAATCTAAACTAGGGATATCACAGGAGCAAATAAGGACAATAAATTATGTCATAAAAGAAACAGAAGGTGAAAAAAATAAAAATGTTAAAAATAAAAAAGATGTAAGGAAAGTCAGCCAGTCATGGCATCTTCCTCGCTGGCAGGTGTGCTTTGGGCCCTGGTGGGGAGCTGGAGGCAGAGCAGCTGCGCCAGAAGCTGCGAGCAGAGTTTGTGGCCTCGCTGGGAAAGAAACACAAGGGCTGTGAATGCCACCTGGTTCCCTTATGCCTGATCTGGGATCTGCACTACCGCCTGAGAGAAAGGAACTCTACATTATACCTTCATGAGCTCTTGGAAGGCAGTGAAATCTATCTCCCAGAGGTTGTGAAGCCTCCCCAGAACCTAGAGTTAGTTGCCTGGCTAAAGAAAATTAAGATACAGCTGGTCAATGAGGAATATAAGCAGATCACTCATAATGTCACCTGCCAGAGTTCAAGGCATGGCAGAACTCTCGGTGACTTGGGCAAGTAGGTGGGGTCAGTGAAGGCTCTGGTCATTACCATCTTAAACTTCGTTTTCACGGTGGCAGCTGCTTTTATCTGCTCTTACCTTGGAAGCCAGAATATCTTCACAGAACTGGCTTTGCGGGTGCTGGCTGTATTTACCATCCCCTCTGTGGTGGGTCTGGCTGAGCTGTACATCATAGTGTGAGCCATGGAAGGCAAGTTGGGAAAGCTGTAACTGGTACTTCACCATTTAAGTCTGGAGAAGGTTTGGGGGACTCCAGCTTCCCAGCTGCCAATCACTGACTCTGAGTCAACCTGTCAGGCTGTTTGTACTCAGCTCCAGTAAGACAGAGAACCAGGCCAGGCCACCTGCTGTTCCAGGGGGAGCAGTGGAGGATAGTTAGGGAACACAACTTTAAACTGAAGAACTGGTTTATTGAATCTTGAATCCAGTGCCCCATCAATCTCCTCCAGTCCATTCTGAGCACCATTGGGCCTGTTTTTTTTTTTCCCATCAGGAATAAATGGAATCCAGGCCTTTCTAGAAGTAGACGGCACTGTCTTGAACTTACCCAAGCACATAAATAAGTTGTCATTCTTTGTCCACATGTCTTTGAGGCAGACCTATAATTTAGGTCAGAAGCCCCCAAGAAGACAGAAAGGATCCCCTTTCTAGTTTGTACTAGAAGAGAAAGTGATCAGATGACATCAAACAAGAGAAAGAGGTTGGTACAGGATGGTGGAACAGGAAGCAAGGCTGCTGCCTTTTCAGAATTTTAGTTTTGATCTTCATCCTCCTCTTTGTTCTGCTTGCCCTTTTCCGAGTTTCTATCACTCACCAACCTTTCTTCAATTTCTCATTTTCCCATCACCCTTTGCTCTGCCTCCAAAAAGAAAAACAATCCATATGGCAAAACAATATGTCTGCTTTTAATTGCAAAATCCCTTGTGTTTGTGTATGGGAGGAGTGTAGCTAGTGTGCATTGTCTCAACCAATAAAGGGGGATATTCTCTGTAGACAGGGATATTTGCACATTTAATGATATATATGTATATGTATGAATATGAGTATACATAGAGTTATACATAACTGTACATAATATTACACACTAGCCTAATGCAGATATTTCATGTGGGTTCTTAAACATGTTTGGGTTGAGTGCAAAAAATAACATGTAAATGTTCACAGTGGACTAATCATTTTGTCTTTGGAATCACAGTTGGAAAAGGAAATGGTACTAGGCCCCTTTTCCAGAAGACAAAGCTGAGACTGGGAGAAATCAATTCACCAGCTTGTGATCTTTTGCCTGGTAAATGGAGACAAGGACTCCTAGGTTGTCCTGAAGTCTCTGTGTTATATAAAATTCCTAAGAACTTAGATTCTGTGATGATAGAACTGTGAAAAGTACTTAAGAGGATATCAATATTAGTTATTTATCCAATAAATATTTATTGTAGAAAAAAAGATATGAGGAAGGAGTAAAGTATAAATATTGAAGATAGGCCAAATAAAGACCCTGTATTAGTCAGCCAAAGGGGTGCTGATGCAAAGTACCAGAAATCTGTTGGCTTTTCTATAGGGTCACAAGGCCCTAAAGAGTCCAACTTAACGTACCATAAGTCACCCAAAGTCATTGGCCATGTGTTGAAGCAAGATGTTGGGCAATGTCTGAGAGGGCTCAGCCTTCCTTCTTCCTCTTAAGGCGCCACGGTCCCAGCTTCTTCTGATCTCAGCTGTAGGCTGGCATAAGGCTAGTGTCTCTACCCTGGGCTTGTTTCTTCCTGGGCTCAGCTGCTCTGTTCTCTTCACAAGGTCAGCTGTAGACTATCAGGCTCATCTCTCTTCCCTGGGCCTCTGCTGTGTCTATGAGCCATCTCTATTCCTTTGTGTTCTTCTCCTGTGTGTCTACTTCTGTGTGAGAGTCTGTTTTATCAGCCCACCAAGGGAACTGGGACTCAACACTAAGTCGTACTCTAATGAAGTGGTTGAATCAAAGCCCTAATCTTAGCATAAGTTAATCAGATGTCTCAGCTGAATCTAATACAATCAAAGGGTTATCAAGCCCAGAGGAACAGAGCAGTTTACAAACATAATCTATATCTCTTTTTGGAATTCATAAATAATATCAAACTGCCACAGACGCATAGAGATCATAAAAGTTGCTGAAGAAGAAAACCAAGGCAAGAGAAGAGAACAAATACTAAAAACTACAATTCAAGTAAAAATTTGCTGAAATAAAAAAACGATTTGAAATTTAAAAAGCAAGTGATGTATAAGAGAATGAATATTAGATTATCTTCAGACTTTTCAACAACAACACTTCATGCCATAAAAAAAATTGAGTAACATATTTAAGATACTCAAAAAAAAATGTGAGCCAAGAATCTTATCTTCACCAAAATGACTTTCAAGTATAAAAGGCACAAGCTGTTATCAACATGCAAGAACCCAGGAACTATTGTTCCCCTGAGCCCTTCCCAAGGAATTAACTTGAGAAGGTGTGTCAGACAGCCAAAATGACTCAAGAGACATCAAAGAAGGAGTAGTGGCAAGCACTGAAGATCTAGTTGCCTAACTAAACGAGGGCTAAGAGGGGGAGAGAATTGTATGTATGGCTGTATGCTCTGACAAGGTACGCATAAAGAAATCATTTTTTTTTAAGTGGAAAGAGAATGGAGATAACATAAGCAAAAATATTTTTAACTGTTTTCAGGAATCCTAATTGGTGATAATTGTATTAGTATTGTTATTCTGAAACTGCTGTATATATGATATGGATAAAGCAAATATGTAATTATGGGAAATTTTAATCCCATTTTCCCCTGTGTCCTTGAGAACCAGAATTCTCACCATGGAGGGAAAGAATATTGAAATTTGCAGGCTTGATATTTGAGTGGAAAATAGCAGTATGAACATTTGAAGTATTTTATCCCCCCAAAACAAATACACATGTGTATATATAATTTCCACTATGTTTGTGTATCTCCATTGAAAAGTTCTGGAAAAAACGACCAGTTCAGGTACACATGAGCATGCCTAGTGCCTAGATTATGGTATTGAAATACTAAGAAACCAGGACTTCTTGGATAACTGGTGGATATCAGGTCTGGGGCAGGGAATATAGAAAACGAGCCTGGAGTATCTTTTGTGTGTTTCATGAGTAAAGGAACCAGTGGTATGTTATTGTGCAGCCTGCCTGGTCTTGTACCTGGCTATGCTTCTGGCATAGTCAAGTGTACAGTAGCTTCCCACACTGAAGTTTCATTACTAATTTTATGATACGGGTGATGCCAAAGTCTTGCCCTTTGAAATGTTTGGTTTTTTGCTTTTATAGTAAAACCTCATTAATTCCTCCTGGAATTTAAGATAATGAGTTAAGCTGAAGGGTTTGCTGAAGCAAATTAGTAGCTTATGTGAACTACTTAAGAAATGATTTTAAAGCTCTCTTTTAAAAAGCACCCATTTACAATTGATATGCCAATTACCAATCACTCTTTCCAATTATATTTTTAAGCCTTCCTTGAGGACCCCAAGGAAGCCACACTTTTTTTAAAAAGATGCATTCAATTTTTTGTTTATCCTTGAAATGTGTACCTATGTTTTTTATGGAGAATTTAAATATTTTTTTCTTTCAATTTATTTACATTTTTCAACTCTTCAAATTCAACTCTGTCTCTACTGAATTTTAGCTAATGAGGTTTTACTGTAGCTTATTTTTCTCTTAGCATGACATACTATGTAGTTTGCTTATTTCCATTTTGGTTTTTTTTGTTTGTTTGTTTTTGTTTTTTGTTTTGTTTTGTTTTGTTTTTGTTTTTTGGGTTGCTTTTTATACAGGGAATTTATTTGGGTAAAAGCTTACAGTTCAAAGCTGTGAAGATGTCCAAATCCCATTTTGGTTTTTGAATTGTTTTATTCACAACTTCCCAGCCCTGTTTTTTTTTTTTGTGTGTGAAGGCCCAAAGACTCCTATAAAACTTTGTACATTAAACAACTACAAAAACAAAGATGACAAGGAAGCCATCAAGGAACGTAGGGTCATGTCAAAGACTCAGGAGGCTGCAAAGATGGGCAGTTTGAGCTTCAGTAATGATAGTAACTAGATGGATAGAAAGACATAAAATATGTTTAAATATATGAGTTCATAACAATATTTTAACAGTGTAAAAAGAATTAGTCATCTTCCAGAGGATAATAGGGAACCTATTCATTACTATTTTTAAAATTGTTATATAAATGGAAGAGGATCAAATATGTATCCTGCCTTTGCTATATGAAATGTACCATTGTGTAACCAAATAGAAAAGCAACTCTTTATAAAAATTTTCCAGCTAATAAATGAAAGCAAAATGATAAAAATTGAATATCACTGATTTGGAAAGCCCAATGAATTAATGGATTTAGGAAATGAACATCCATAGCTGCTAATATCAGAAAAAAGAAAAACATCAGACATATGTGTCCTGATTAAAAAAAACACAACACTACCTATAGTCTTGCCAAAGGAATCAGTTCTGAGTCTGGTCAAGCCTCTGGATCTAGTACCCAACCTACAGAAAGCACCAAAGACAGTGGAACATGCTAAATGCACCATTTAGCAAAACCCTAACTGTAAAAACTCTTTGGTTTTAGTGGTTCTCAAAGTATAGTCCCAGACCAACCATACTTGCATCAACTGGGAACTTGCCAGAAATGCCAACTCTTAGGTCCCATCCTAACCTACTGAAACAGAAACTCTAGGAGTGAGGCCCAGCGATCTGTAGTTGGGTGAGCCCTCCAGGTGATTCTGATGCAGGCTGATGTTTCACTGCTGTGGGTCTAATATCCAAGATTCTTCAATAGAATTTAAGAAAAAGGGATGGAAGAGGGACCTGGAGATGAAAAGAGCTATATCAAATGGCTTAAAAGAAATAGAAGGAGTTTTCTATTAAAACTGTTAAAAATCAGAAAGATATGAGGAAGGATAAAAAGTACAAAAACTGAAGATAGGAAAAAAAAAATCCATAGAGATAATAGAAGTTGCTGAAGAAGAAAACCAAAGCAAGAGAAGAGAACAAAAACTATAATTCAGGAGAAAAATTTGCAAAAAAAAAAAAAAATATATATATATATATATTATATATATATTTGAAGTGAAATAATGAAAGAGCCTAAAGAGACTAAACGATAGTTTCTGAGACTGTGTACTTGGGTGAGAGACCACAAAGAACCACAAGGAAGTTATTAGTAAAGTGATAATAGTATTGTTACTTTTGGAGAAAGGAGGAGGCTACGACAATGTTTAAGTGGCCCACCTGGAGGGATTTCTGGAATGGTAGGCAAAATTTTATTTCTTGCCCTGGATGGTTGGTTAATGGGTGTTTGGCTGATAATAATTCCCTAAGTTATGTATTTGCTTTGTGTGGTGTTCTGTATTTTTGTTTTATTTCTCTATAAAAAGTTATAAAATTTGCTGTTGCTTGAATGACACTATTTAAACCTCTTGGGCCTTTGCTTCTTTGCCTGAACCATAAAGAATTAGCTTTTTGCATGCTCTGGAACTTTACTTTACAACCCAAATAATGTTGACCTTGTAGTTGTCATTTGTCATGGTTTTTATGGGAAATGATTCTATACATTATAATTTTCCAGGCCAGTGTTTAAATTGTTTCTGGCAGTGGAAGGAATAGAGAGTACTGGCTTAATCTGGACAATCATTTCCTTTACACTCCCATTTTCTCCTTTACAACTACCTGAAAAAATACACCCTCCCACCAGGAGCCCATCAAGGATGTGAAGAAAAGTGTAATCAGTAAAAGGGAACCTTGACTAGAAGGCTTGAGTGATGCCACTTGGCAAGTGTAACCCCACCAACGACTGAGGGAAAGACTGAGCTGTTGTTATGTGAAGAGAGAAAGGGCTCACCCAGGATCGGAGGTGGCTTTACCTGAGACGGACAGGAATCAGGCTACTCCTCTGTGGCTACCAGGCCAGGGAAGCATGTTTCCTTCCATGGTCTTGGGGTTAGAGTGTGAAGAAAGGTATTTATGAGGGAGCATGAAACCACTAACCTGATTTTGGGACATTTTTGTCCCTTATTTCTCTTTCCTCCTCCTGTAAATGAGTATATAGTCCTCTTATAAATAATCATTTTAATAGTTTTTAAAATTTATCATTTATATTATTTTCATTGTGTTTCACAAATGTATCAGTCTGTGACTTATTGGAAATTTTACAACAAATAAACAAAAACCCAAATTCGAGTACACCACAGATAGTTTGAGAAACCTGTAATTAGACTACATTAATATTGAGAAATTCTATTCAGGGGAGCAGAAACGGCTCAAGCAGTTTAGTGCCTGCCTCCTACATGGGAGGTCCCAGGTTCAGTTCCTGGCGCCTCCTAAAGAAAAAACAAAACAGATAACGAGCAGACAATGAGCAAAAAACAACGAGCAGACAATGAGCCGACAACAAGCACAAACAATAAGCAAGAACAATGAGCAAACAGACAAGGACACCATCTTGGGGGGTGGGGGAAAGAAATTCTATTCATTAAAACATACTATAAAGAGTGAAAAAGGGAGCCAGAGGATGGGGAAAATATTTGCAACACATAAAACTGACAAAGGACTAATATCTGAAATATATAAAAGAATTCATTCAAATCAATGAAAAAACTGAGCAATAAACTTGAATAGTCACTTCATGTAAGAGGAAATCCTAATGGCCGATAAACATATGAGAAGCACTGAGCCTCATTAGTCATCAGGGAAATGAAAATGAAAACCAAAATGAAAATCACAAAGTCATCGGATCAGCAAACATTTAAGTCTCACAATTCTGAATATTGGTGAGGATAAAGGAGTTTCCTTATATTGCTCACAAGAGTGCAAAATTGGTGCAATCACTCTAGGAAATTCTCTGACAGCATCTACCAAAGCCGACTAGGCACATGCCCTATGAGCCAGCAATTTCAACTCCCAGATACACAGATATTTGACATGTGTGAGTGGAATGACAGGTGCAAAACTATTCACAGCAGCATTATTATTTTTAATAGCCCCAAACTGAAACAACCCAAATGTACCATCATCAGCAGAATGAACAAATTGTGGTATAGTCACACTATGGAATACTTATTTATTTATTTTTTAAAGATTTATTTATTTCTCCCACCCCCCTCCCCCCATTGTTTTTGGGCTCACTGTCTGCTCTGTGTGTTCTTCTGTGTCTGCTTATCTTCTCTTTAGGCAGCACCAGGAACTGATCCTGGGACCTTCTGGAGTGGGAGAGACGCACTCAATCTCTTGTGCCACCTCAGCTCCCTGGTACATCTCTCATTGTATCTCTTCTGTGTCTCTTTTTTTTTTTTTTTAACATTTCTCAAATGTAATGGATACATGTAATTTTTTTTTTTTTTGAATCAAATAATATATTACACAATATATTTGGTTCATAGTAATGCATTCATACAGTATTTGTCCTTTTGTGTCTGGCTTGTTTCACTCAACATAATGTCCTCCAGGTTCATCCATGTTGCCACATGCTTTATGACTTCATTTCTTCTTACAGCTGCATAATATTCCATAGTGTGAATAGACCACAGTTTGTTTATCCATTCATCTGTTGATGGACACCTGGGTTGTTTCCAGCTTTTGGCAATGGTGAATAATGTGGCTATGACCATCGGTGTGCAGATGTCTATTCGTGTCACTGCTCTCAGTTCTTCTGGGTATAAACCCAGAAGTGGTATTGCAGGGTCACACGGCAAGTCTATATTCAACTTCTTTAGGAACTGCCAAACAGTCCTCCATAGTGGTTGTACCATCCTGCATTCCCACCAACAGTGAAGAAGTGTTCCTATCTCTCTACATCCTCTCCAACACTTGTAGTTCTCTGTCTTTTTAATAGTGGCCATTCTGATAGGTGTGAAATGATATCTCATTGTAATTTTGATTTGCATTTCTCTAATCATGAGTGATGTTGAGCATTTCTTCATGTGTTTTTTTACCATTTGTATTTCTTCTTCGGAGAAATGTCTATTCAAGTCTTTGGCCCATTTTTTAATTGGGTCATTTGTCTTTTTATTGTTGAGTTGTAACATCTCTTTATATATCCTGGATATTAAACCCTTCTCAGATATGTGATTTCCAAATATTTTTTCCCATTGAGTTGGCTGCCTTTTCACCCTTCTGACAAAGTCCTGTGAGGTGCAAAAGTGTTTAATTTTGAGGAGGTCCCATTTATCTACTTTTTCTTTTGTTGCACGTGCTTTGGGTATGAGGTCCAAGAAACCACCACCTACTACAAGGTCTTGAAGATGTTTCCCTACATTTTCTTCTAGTAGTTTTATGGTCCTGGCTTTTATATTTAGATCTTTGATCCATTTTGAGTTGATTCTTGTATAGGGGATGAGATAGGGGTCCTCCTTCATTCTTTTGGTTATAGATATCCAGTTCTCCCAACACCATTTGTTGAAGAGAATGTTTTTTCCCATCAGAGTGGGCTTGGTAGGTTTGTCAAAAACCAGTTGACTGTATAGGTGAGGGCTTATTTCTGGATTCTCAATTCTATTCCACTGATCGATATGTCTATCTTTATGCCAGTACCATGCTGTTTTGACCACTGTAGTTTTGTAATATGTTTCAAGGTCAGGCAGTGAAATTCCTCCCACATTGCTCTTCTTTTTTAGAATACTTTTGGCTATTTGAATGCACTTACCCTTCCAGATGAATTTGGTAATTGCCTTCTCTAATTCTGTAAAGTAAGCTGTTGGGATTTTGATTGGTATTGCATTGAATCTATAAATCAGTTTGGGCAAGATTGACATCTTCACGATATTTATTCTTCCAATCTATGAACATGGAATGTCTTTCCATTTGTTTAGGTCTTTTTAAATTTCTTTTATCATTGTTGGAATACTAAACGACAATGAAAAATTAACAACGCACCACTTCATCCAACAACAAGGGGACATTGCACAAACATTTATAGTCGTTTTGGGATTTCTCATAGTTCTCCCAAGGGAGTAGCAGGATGTTTCAGTGACAGATCAGTCTATAAGTTCAGATATATCCTGGTGCTAGAACATTCTTGTCTAGAAAATCAAGAGCTGAGATGTCATGGAGAAGAGGTAGATGTTAAAGTCACTGATGGTGGCTGGGGCCAGGGAGAATTTCAGATTCTATGGCATAAAATTCAGAAACTAATACTAGAACTAGGGCCTCTAGACCCTACTGCTGGAGTCCTGCACTGGGAACTCCCTGGACCGCGGTGGATGGAGATAGGAAGCGCTCCTCCTGTGGAAATTTCCAAGGGGCTGGGCAGAGGGGAGCTGTAGGAAGCTAAGACCATGGGACACTAGGATTGGCAGGGGCAGAGGCGCCAGATAGTGTCTGTCTTCCCCAGCAACATTTCCCTGGTTGGGTCTTCTTGGTGACTGCTGTTGTTGCTGCAGTGGTTGTAGGTGCTGGTGGCATTTAGCCCAGTGGTTCTTGAACCACATTCATCTTACGTGCTTGCTCAGGTTGAGTTCCTTAGTCTTGCCCTTCTTTGTAGGCTGGGTGCCTGGCTCTCCCAAGGTGTTTCCAGCTTTTGTAGCTATTCCCTGCTGTTAGGTGAAGCATCCCTGGTGCTGCTTCTTTGTGGGGCACAGGAGTTTCCTGAGGTTCTTACATCCTTCACTTCTGTTCAGTCCCCCCCACCCCGGGTTCTTACAGACTACTTTTGTTATTGTGCTGCTCTTTGGTATCTTTACTACCTTCAAGGGGTTGAGAAGAAGCAAATATTTTTCTTCCATTTATTGTAAATCAACAGTCTTGTGTCCTTGACCCCCCCTTCTCCATGACCTTATTGTATCATCACTTTGCTCTGTCTCTCCTCTGCATCTTCTACCTCTCTCTCTCTGCTGGCTCAGTCTCCTCACCCTTCTCCTGGCCCTGCTGGATAGAACTGTTCTCCCCCAACTCTTCACTCACCCTCTGGTGCCCAGCATCATAGCCCTCTTCCAGTAGTCCCTACCTGAGCCTCAAGCTAATGCCTTCCCATGCCACTCCCTGAGCTTGGATTAAGTACAACTTTCTCTCACTACGCTAACCTTAATACAAGCAGGTACACAATGACTATTTGTTGAATGGATGAATGAATAACTGATTATTGAGGAAAGAAGGTGATACTCAAAATTGGTCCATTTTGCTTCAGGTGGGCACAAGTTATAAAAGTACAAAATCAATTTACTTTATGACATCTGGAGATTTAATTATGCTTTGCCTTTTTTCTGTCAGCACGAATAATGAGTTAGCTGTGCTCCCTTAGAAGTGAAAGCTTTTATCGTCCACCATACATAAAATTACTGCTTCCCCGACCACAATGAACAGAGCCCTCCTGGTCGCTGCACATCTTACTGCAAAAGGCACATAACGCCCCCACATTCCCACAGAAAGCCTCCCTAGCGGTCTCCACTCTAAAGAAAGGCTTCAAGCTTTACTTCAAAATTGTCTGTGGGAAAAGGGTTATATTTGCCAACTAGACTAAACAAAATGCAAAATGTTACACTTAATTACAAGAGTGAGAATTAATTTTCAGTTGTCTCCCTTGTGTTTCTTGGGGTGTTGCAGATTGCTGCTTTTGGTAACTCGTGTCTGTGAGTGACTCACTGTTCAGAATAAGCATCTCTCTAACTCAGGAACAGAATGAAGATAAATGGTCTGTTGTCAGTCCTGTTGGTTCACAGTTTGAAAGCTTGTTTTGCACAGATGTTAACACTAATCCATGGCTTTAAAACACTTCTTCCATTACACCAGTGTTCCATTCCAATGTCCCCTGTGGAGGGCTTTTGAGTGTGGTATTACTCAATTCCCTTAACACTAATTCTCACCTGAAGGCAAGAAACACAGTCCACCCTCTAATGGGTTACAATGTAAAAAGACAACCTCCCTTCTGAGTTAGAAAAAGAGCACTACATTAGAGAAGGGGAAATTATATATATCTGTATTTATAAATAATAGCTTTTATACTGTATCCATTAGTCGTGTCAATAAAAACTTATTAGGATCTGTTATGGTAGATACTCTGCTATGGTGCCGGGGACATGAAATTGAATAAAATACCATTTCTGTCCTCAAAGTTCTAATAGTCTAGTGAGAGTTCATCCTGGACTACCATGGAGTGGTGTGATTTACAGCTTTATACTAGTCTTTAAAAATTCCACGTTTTTATTTAGAGTCATCACTCACAAGAGCACCACTCTCTTCTTTTAGATTATGAGAAGGTAAAACATCCATTTAAATTTCCTTCCTTTTGCCCAACCAACAATAATCACTGAGGTGGTTTCCCCAAGCACATTTGTCTAAAGAAGAGCAAATGCCAAAACATCGCACTGGCCTGGGAAGTGGCACCATGTCTGTGGGCAAGTCAACATGTTATCGTTGGACTACAATGGAGGAAAATGGGGATCAAAACCACAACCACATTCTAAGGAGGGTAGCTCTTGTTAAGTGAAAGATCATTTTTCAGCCAAGCCCTTTCACAGGAGCTGAGTTTGGGAAGCAAGGGCTAGAGAAAGTTTGATTGTTTTGCAGAACAGAGAGAGAAGCATTTGGAGTTCTCAGTGCCATGGAAAGTCAAGGGAGAAGGAGGGAAGGAGGAGAGTGGAGAGGCAAAGGAGGGAGAAGTCAGAGAGTTGGAGGGGGTGGCAGGACACTAGGCCTCAATGGGAGGATTAAATGACCAGGGACCCACCTTCAATGCAGTGGTAGAATGACCAAGAGAAGGATGCCTATGAGGCCACTTGAAGTAGCTTGCATGACTGCAATGAAGCATCCCTCCACTCCTGCAGTCTTTCCCATCCTTCAGTGAAGTCTGTTACTCATGCACATCTAGTTGTATAAATAGATATTAGGGGGTGTGGTAGGCAGAATAATGTACCACCAAAGATGTCCACATCCTAATCCCTGGAAACTGAGACTATGTTAGATTACATGGCCAAGGGGACTTCGCAGATGTGATTAAGTTAAGGATCTTGAGATAGGGAGATTATCCTGGATTCTCCTATATGGGTTGGTCCTTAAAATTGGAAGAGGGAGGCAGGACAGGAGAGTCAGAGGAAGGTGTGACTACGGAAGAAAGGCACAGAGAAATACAATGTTGATGGCTCTGAAGATAGAGGACAGGGGTGGGCTCTAGGAGCTAGAAAAGGCTAGGACACAGATTCTCCCCTAGAGCCTCCAGAAACGAGAACAGCCTGGCTGAAACCTGGACTGTAGCCTGGCAGGACCTGTGTCGGACTTTTAACTTCCAGAATTATGTGCTTTTAAGCCACTAAATTTATGGTAACTTTTTACAGCAGCAATAGAAAACTAATATCGAGTATAAATCAGGGAGAGGGGTTGAATTAGACCAGAGAGTTGCTGGGTGGGGATGGGGGAGTGTAATCGAATTTTAAAGTCAGAAAAATCAGTTTGAGTCAGACTTTGGGGAGCCTTAAAGGGGAGATAAATAAGTTTAGACTCTATCTTTGAGCCATGGGAAGCCACTGACAGGTTCAAGTGCAGAATGATGTACCTGAATGATGGACAGGAATTTCAGAAGTGGACATCACAACAGCTCTAAGGGACCTTTGAAGGTGCACTTTGGAAAGATGCCTGGAGCCGCCTTCGGGACTCAGCTGAATTGGGGTAAGTGAACTGGCCCTGAGATTGCCATCCCTGCTTGTTTAGAGCACCTTGCCTTTTTGCTTGGTTCATATTTTGAGCTTCAACTTAAGATTTTATTTGAAAAAGGGACTTTTTGTTTGTTTGTTTGTTTGTTTTGAAAAAGGGACTGTGTATCTAAAATAGTAAAGTGAAAACAGTGAATGAGCACAATCTCTGCACAGAAAGATTGTCTTGTTCCAGGTTACACAGCTAAAGGGTGGGCAGACAGGGACTTGTTCCCTAGGATCCTGACTCCAGGTCCTGCACCCTTCTGGTGGAGGACCATAGGGATCAGCAAGGGGAGTAAGTGGGGCCACCAGTTAGGTGATCCAGGTGTTACGTCATGGGCTATGGAAGCTTTGAGTGAAAGGAAGGGCCTGGGTGTGAAAGATGAGTCCCAAATATCTGGGGGACTTAGTGGACCAGAGGCACCAGGGCTTTATCCTAAGGTGAGCAGGTGCTAGTGAGAAACACTACACAGACTCCTTCTCAAATCCAGAAATCCATTGGCAGAAGGAATTGGGCACATTAAAGCTCCAGCACTAGAGAGAATCATATTTTCAGACCCGGCACAGGGCATACTAAGAATGCAGGAAATGCTTTCACGAGGAGGACCCAGTCCTGGGCTAACAAAGCAAGAAAATGAATGAAGTGATAAAGCAGGAAGCAGAGACCGTCTGTCAGTGATCCCAGAGGAAATACAGCCCAGTCTATTAACCTCCACATGACCCTGCTTCCAGGAAACTGGTAAAATAAAAAACCAAAGAGCTCTGTGAGGGCTCATAATGAATGTTTGTTTAGGACCTTGCAGTTCTCTGTGCACTCCTTTCAATTGTCAGGGTATTATTATTTAAACAGGAACATTGTAATTACTTGTGCATTATTACAATACACAAAGTGATTTAAGCAGTAAAAAGGCTTTGATGAATTACTAGTTCTTTTGATTCCTACAGTTTTGCTGCTGATATTCAAAGCATCTTTAAAAGTCTCCAGATTTATGGAATATCTGCTATAGCTCTTAGATTTTTTTTTTTCCTGACTCCAACCCTGTATGTATCCTACAGCTTTCTGTACAATCTACTGGGAAGTTCCACCCTCTCCTCCAACTCAACTTGTTCAAAACTGAAACTCAGCCCTTTTCTCTCCCAGCTTGCTCTTCCTTCTATCCTCTGTATCTGGTTTGAATGGCCCTCCCACCCACATGGTTTTCCAGTCCCAGATTGTGGAAATCATCCTCATTCTTTTCTCTTTTGTTCTGTCTTCCATCATCACCCTTTACATCCATATAATAACATCGATCACTACCACCACAATGATAACGGCAGCTACTGTTTTCTGAGTACCTAGGCACCTTAGATATACTGTTGCTAATTCTTACAAACCCTGCAAAATTTGTATTATTATCCTCCTTTATAGCCAAAGAGCCTGAGATTCAGAGACATCACTTCCAAGAGGTATACCTGCTAGTAGATGGCATTCAGGGCAAGGATTTGAACCCACATCTGGGTGATACTAAAGCATATGCATTTTCCCACCACACAGGACTGCAGCCAATAGATAACCAATAATTCTGCCAAATAGTCCTGTTATGGCACTAAAATTGCCTACTTCTTTCCATCCCCAGGGCTCTTTATTACCACAGTCTATGTCTTCATCAGTTCTCTCCTGGACTAATTGAGACAGTCTTCTGACTGGTCTCCCTCCTTCCAGTCTTGCTGAATTCTCAACAAACTTCCCTAGAGGCATATTTCTAACCTGGGTGATCATAAACAAGTTCTTGTGCACTTGCTTCAGATTCGCCAAGCTTGGGTATCATTCTCTTAGTAACAAACACCTCCTATCAATTCTTATGATCACCAGTACAGCCAAAGAGATTTCTAAAAAGGAAATACCCTGTTAAAACTTTCAGTCACTGCTGGTTACCCATAAGATAAATTGAATACTCCTTGACTTGGCATACAAGGGCCTTTTGTGATTTGGCTACAATTCCTCTTCTCTAATAATCCTAGACATAGAAGTTGCTGAATGAATGGGTGAAAAAATGATCCACACTGCAATAGGCAGAATGATGGACCCCCAAATGTGCGCACGCCCTAATCTCTGGAGCCTCTGTATATTTTTGTTATCTTGCATGCCAAAAGGGCCTTTGAAGGTGTGATTGAGGTGATGCACCTTCAGATGGGGAGATTATTCTGGATTATTTGTGTGGACCCAATCTAATTATGAGTTATTAAAAGCAAATAAACGCTTCCAGCTGTGGTCAGAGAGAGATACAATGATGGGAGAAAGGTCAGAGAGATGTGATGTAAGAAGGACTTGACCTGCCATTGATGGTTCTGAAGATGGAAGATGGGGACCCTGAGCCAAGGAATGTGAGAGGCCTCTAGGAGCTGAAAAAGGCAAGGAAATGGATTCTTTCCTCTAGAAAGGAACACAACTCTGCTGACACCTAGATTTTAGCCCCTTGAGACCTGTGTTAGACTTTTAACCTCCAGAGCTGTAAGGCAGTAGATTTGGGTTGTTTTAAGCTGCGAAGTTTATAGCAATTTGTTACAGTAAATGCAATAGGAAAATAATGCAGTTTTCCAAAAATGACCTGCTCATTTATGCTTCTTACATCTACCATCTCCTTTGCCTGGAGTGCCCTGACATGTCAATTTGGAAAACTCCTACACACCCTTCAAAACTCAGCTCAAAATGGCTGAAGCAGACAGGCTTTTATGCATGGTTCCTTCAACTCCAGTAACACCCAATATTTATTCATAATAAGTACTAGCATCACCTTACTTTGCATGTGTCTACTTATTTCTGTTCCTCACTCTCCTTGGGGCTGATATGCTGTCATGTTCATTTTGTACCACCACCCTGGCATAATGTCTGGCATATAGTTAATGATCAAAAAAGATGTGCTGGGTATGATGGTTAATTTCATGTGTCAACTTGACTAGGTTATGATGTCTAGCTGTTTGGCCAAGCGAGCACTGGCTTGATTGTTAGTGTGAGGGTGTTTCAAAGAATTTAAATCATTAGTCAGTTGATTGCATCTATGGCTGATTATATCTATAATCAACAAAGGGGTTGCCTTCAGCAATGAGGAATCTCCTCACCTAATCAGTTGAAGACCTCAAAGGGAGAATGAGGATTACAGCAGTCAGAAAGACTATCTCTACTTCTATCTCTTCCTTTATCAGAGTTCCCAACTTGCAGCTTCTCGGGGGAAATTCAATGTCACCATGAAGTCCCCAACTTGTGGCCTGCCCTACAGAATTTGGACTTGCCAATTCCCATGGTCGTGAGAGCCATTCCTATAATAAACCTCCTAATATTTACATTCATACATGTATCTGTTGGTTCTGTCTTTCTGGAGAACCCTGCCTAATACACTGGAAGACTGAAGGAAGCATATTGTAAGCTAATCAATGTTGGATTGTATTAATTCTTATTAGAATATCAGGTTTTTAATATCAAAGGTGATTCCAAAGATAAGTCTCTTTGACATTGACAGCCTATTATGCCTGTGTTTACCACTTATATTTAATTATTTCTTTTGAAATCAGATTATTTCTATTTTCCTTGCATGGAAAGCATTTATTTCTGTATTTGACTCCAGGTGAGAAAGAAAAGAAAAGAAAAAAAAAATACCTTGATTAAAAGCAAATTCTGCATCTAAATATCATCATTAAAGATGAATTTTGACATCTCCCCAGGGACTTGATTGGCACTGATTGCTGTGCTCTACAGCCAAGGGAATGCTAGGGGCTTTGCCAAGTTTCCTCCTTAATGCGCGAAAGTTCTGTAGCTAGGAAGGCCCTAACCAGACCCAAGGTTTGAAATCAGATGCTCCCTGAAAGAATCCTATGGTCTTGCCCTGCAACCCTGCTTTGACCCCATCTGGGGTCAAAACGAGTCAGGGTCCTATCCCATACCTGCCTCAGGGCACAGGAGAGGTCCCAGGACAGGGACATCGTGAGGTGTTGCACAGCCTTATTCCCCTAAACTACCTGGAGAACTGTACTGTTTGTTTAAATGAGTTACGTGGGTCCAACATGGACTGAAAATTAGAATCACCTGGAAAGCTTTTACTACCGTCTGATGCCCTGGCGTCAGCGCCAGGAATTCTTGCCAATTGGTCTGCCGTAGGACCTGGACACTGATGTTTTTCAAAATTCCCCAAATGCAGCAAGGCAATGGTTTTCAAATTCCAGTGGGAATGAAAATCACCCATAGTGTGTGTATGCATGCAGAGTACAGGCTCCCACTTGATCCACCCTTGGACCAGCCCTTCCCCACCCCTAGATGCCAGGTCAGCAGATTTGGGCTGGAGCCTGGAAATACAGCTGGGCCCCTGCAGCCCACTCTGGGGTGGGGGTGGGCACAGATGCTGGCAGTAGCTGCCAGCTAGAGGCACTGGGCCCTACCCGTTGCTGAGAGGCCAGGACTGTTCTAAGACATGGAAACACTGAGAAGGTTCTTGGCCAGGGTCCCTAAAATAAAGACTGCAGTTCTTTGCAAACACCTCTTAGTCTAGAATGATGCTGACAATGTGAAGGGGGTAGGAAAAAGTATGAAGGTATGTCTGTGGAGTTTCTACAGAAAACACTCCTCCTTTTCCACCTCATAATAAAAGCAAAACAGGCCTTTCCTCTAGTTACCAAGGCTTGAAATTTCAGCACCATCTTGGCCCCACCCTTTCCTAGAGTTGGGGAGTCCTGCAATAACATATTCTTTTTCTTTTTTTTTCTTTCTTTTTATTGCAATAACATATTAACATCTGAAATTTCAAGAGTAGATTTTAAAACCTGAATTTTCAAAGAAGAGTTAAGTGAAAATTCACACATTTTATCCCTCCCATACACTGCAAATATGAAGCAGTTTGGGACTCATCTAGCTTTCATTCGTCCAGCTTAAATTTTGTAGCAAAAATAACTTGACTTTATTGACATAAGTATCTTGGAAATTCATCACTTTGTCGAGGTGATGGACAAGGCTGCTGCCAGGCAGGTCAGCTCTGCTATCTCTCTATGGTTTCATGTTCAGAATATTTACATAGGCAATCCTACTCATTCAAGGACAGCAGGAGAACACAGACTTCCCCCACCTCTCCCACTTACTTTTCCCTTCCCTTCCATTTTTTCAGCCTCTTGGTTGGATGCAAGATGGTGTAGAACTAGTGAGTCAGGCCATCTTATCTGCTGAGACCAGCGGGCTTCAAGCACACCCCACGGACACGCATCTGGCCCAATCCAGATGGTGACTCAGGGCAGTGACACATGTGACACACAGATGGGTCATCTCTAGGTCAGTTCTGCTCCTGAGAACTCTGGGGAGAGTGAGCAGATAACAGTTAGGGTGGGGGTGGGGTGGGGCCTGCCGTGACCCAACTTGGTGGTGCCAGAGTTTAAGATACAAGGGATGGACTAAGCCGTTCTTTGGCTCTCCTACAGAAAGACGCAGGAGTCTTGGAGCAGACCTGGCCTGGTGCCTGAAGATTTTCCTGGCCCTCTAGCCTGGACATGACCCACAGTGGGTGGTTACAATGCTTCCTCGTGGGTCACTGTACTACACTCAGAGGAGGTCACCCTTTTGCCCTCTTCCAGAGAAGGCTGTTGAGCAGAAAGCACAGCATCTAAAAGCGATGGCTGGAATATCTGGGCCAATAAAATTTCTAAGAATTCTGAAAATGTGAAGAAGTTCACATTGCTCATCTGAACATATCGCACCAGGTTTTTAATCACCACTCCCTGACAGTAAAGACGAATCCTGGCTCTTTCCCCTTAGAATTTTACTGGCTGTAAGTTACCTGCCATTTGTGGGAACAATGTAAAAACATAGGGGGAGGAGGTACTGGAAGCCATTTCTGCACACACTTACCTGAGGTGCACCCACATTCCAAATTCTGCTATCATATTCCACACAGCATATAATGTTCTTTTGTTTATTGATATTTGAGATTGGTTTGGATCTTATAGAAAGGAGGGGCAACCACTTCACGACAGGCACATGATATCACCTTAACTGTTTTTTTTTTTTTTTTTAAAGATTTTTTATTTATTTATTCATTTATCCCCCCCTTGCTGCTTGTGCTCGCTGGGTCAGCTAACCACGCCGTGCGGGCGGGCTTTGCCTTCACCAGGAGTCCCCGGGAACCGAACCCGGGGCCTCCCATATGGTAAACGGGAGCCCTACTGATTGAGCCACAGCCGCTTCCCCACCTTAACTGTTTTGTTATGATATTCTCATTCCATCATTAAAATATCTTAATTTGTTTTAAAAGGGATGAGGCTCATTCAATTCCCCAATTTTTTTTTTTTTTTTTTTTTTAAGTAAGTACCCAGGATCGAATCCAGGACCTTGTACATGGGAAGCAGGTGCTCAGCCACTGAGCTACATCTTCTCCCCAGTAAGAGTTAGTCTTTTCATTTGTTTGTTTTGTTTTTAGGAGGTACCGGGGATCGAACCTGGGACCTAGTACTTGGGAAGCAGGCACTCAACCACTTGAGCTACATCCACTCCCCCGCAAATGTATTCTTCTCCATAATTCCATCTGGAAAAGCAGAGGTATCAAACTGGTTTATAGGATTCTCAGTGTGACTTGAGCTCTGTGGATGACAGAGACCATGCTTTAGACATCATTGAATTCCTAGTGCCTACCAAAGTGTTTCACACTTAACTGGACCCTTGAAAATGTTAAGTGAATGAAAGAATTAATCAATTAATGACAAGCCATATGTTGTTTGGTTCTATCCAAATCTAATCATGCTTCAACCGTTCCACAACCTACATACAATTAGAGGTAAGAATTTGAGGCATGTCTCAAATTAACCAATAATTCAAAGGCTGTGATGAGACATTAATAGAGTGGCAAGCAGTGATTTATTGAATCTGACTAAAATCTACCTGTGGCAGAGGTCACCTATTTGCAAACAATCCTAACAAAATGACCTGGAGCTTCCTTAAAAGGCAAGACAGTGTTTTGTAGCGCTAGTTAAGGCCCCCTCACAAACAATTCATGGTACCTTGACTTTTATTTGCCTGCCTGATGAGGCACAAGACCAGCGTGTTGAAATACAGCTTCTTTGGCCAGTCAAGGCAGGACATGTGCACACACACCACAAGATGAAGGACTGAGAATATTTCAGTGGCACTCCAAAAAAGACATCTGTTTCCAAAAAATTTTAAGTGAAGCACAAAAATGTGATTCAATTCCATTAAATGATGACATGAATTTACATATTCAAGTATCCTAGAAGAGCTCTCAGTTTAAATGAGGAGCACTCTCCTTAATTCTATAAAAACTTGGAATTTGGAATTGACATGGGCATAGGGTACCAATACTCTCTCAAGGACGTTTGTCTCCTGAAGCCTCTTGGAAAAGGATCATCTAGCAGGGCTACCATCATTAACACATTGCACTTTACTGATAGGAAGTCTCAGAAAATATTACCCTTACTATATGCAATATGCTTTAATAGTTTCCATTCAATTTTATTCCCTTTTTAAAAAATGCTAGTCATATCCACTATATTGATTACCTGGCCCCTTAATGGACTGCAATCTGAAGTTGGAAAAACACTGCAGTAGAAAAATGAAGTGTCCTCAAACTAAAGATTTTAATGGGAAGCCACAAAGCCTGCTTGGGAGGTTTGGGAATACTGTGTCAGATACATTTCCCGAACATAGTTATCAACTATGGTCTCTGGCCCATAGCCTGGGAAACCGGCCCATCTGGATACACTCGGGCAGCAGCAACCTGGACCCACAAAATGGGAGATGGGGATAGGAGAGGGCTTTGCATTCTTCCTCCTTTAGCCCAGTGTGTTCAGGTACATATCACTCCCGGCAGCCAGCAGAGACTCAGAGATTTGCCATCCTTTGAGATGAAATTCAAATATTACCTTCACAAAACTTTCTTAGACCCTTGTAGTTTAAAATCCTCTCTCCCTCTTCTCAACCAGAACAGCACTTAATCCACACCTCACCTCAAGGACATAGCACTTTCTAAGCCATGGATTAGTTATGAATTGGTCTTATCTCCTTTTTTGACTGTAAGTAGCTTCAGGACTGTGATGGTGTCTTGCTCATCTTTATATTCCAGTGTAGTACAGTGACTTACACATAGTAGCGGTTCAATCAACAAAGGCCAGAGGAATGCTTTGTTGTATACCTGGAAGTTGAGCACAATTTATCATTTGAGAAAGTGTCACTAAAATTCTGCAGAAGACTCATTTATCCAGCAGAGGCATTTGCACACCTCTTACCTTCTACCCACCCACCCATCCATCCATCCATCCATCCACCATCTACACATCTGTCCATCCATACAACACTTATCGAGGGTCTACTGTGTTCCTGTGCTAATAACTGTGGCTACTGAGGTGCGTCAGGCAGTCCCTGCCTCTGGATCTCAGTCTATGGGCAGACAGACCAGTTAGGGGGTAACGACAATAGAGTATGATAAGCACTGTGGGGAGAGGCAGCTAGCCCAGTCTCCCAGCTCACACCACAATCCAGCGTTCTTTCACTTACTCTCTGTCTCTCAATCTTTTTTAAACTTTTTCCCACCAGCGAAGATTTAGTCAAGCCTTAAGTCCTATGTTTTATATTATGAAAACAATAGCTTTTTAAAAGAAAAAATTGTTATAATCCTGAATATGCTTTTTGAAAGTGTTTACATATATCTAAAGCAACAGATGATTAAGTGGGAATTACAATACAGTGTGAAAAGCAAACTATTTAAATTGAATAACCTGGCACACTTGAAGACAGAGGCTCCCCTTTGCAATAACGTAATAAAATGCAAACTGAAGTCTGACCATGACCTTAAAGTTTCTGCATGATCCCGCCCTACCTGCTCATCCCTTGCCACACTCCTCTTCTCACACTGTGTCCAGCCACTCTGGCCTCTTTCTGTCCTTCTACCTGGTACACTCTTTCTCCATCCATTCCCCATACTGGCTCCTTCTCATCCTTCAGGCCCCAGCTTCATAACTCATCAGACAGGTGTTCCCTCATGACCTTGTATAAAATCAGTTTCCCACCATTATTCTCCAACCAAGGAGCCTGATCTCTTCCTTTACAGACCTAATCACACTGTGTAATAGTAATCGTAATTATTTGCTTACTTGTCTCTCTTGCTAGACTATAGCTCTACAAACTATTTTGTTCACCAAACAATCCTTAGAGACTCGCATGGTTTCTGGCACATGGTAGACCCTTTATAAATATTTTTTGAATGAGTGTTAAGGGAGGCCCATAGAAAGAGTATCTACTTGGAAGGGAAGGACTTCTTTCTCCAGCGAGCAGAAGGGCGCTGCGCAGCGCAGGCGTGGAGCAACAGCGACACCAAGTGGTCTGTCACCGTTACCCAAATCTCAGCTTAAAGGGCTGTTCCTGGTATTAAAAGGTGAGAATACACAAACCTTGTTTCTTACTCATTCCCTTTATTAATAAAAAAAATAACAAAAACCTAAAAACTGCCCTCAAACGTCTCCCACCTGTCTTCCCTGACAGAGCAGGACATTTGAAATCCTGTGAAGGCTGGACAGACAGACTTTAGGTGTTGCTATGGTAACTTTTCCCTTTCTTGCTAACCATTTGGAAACCTTACGTTTTCAAATCCACACGCTTTGAAAAGGTCTGCTTTGCTTCTCCTTTGTTTTTCAAGCTTTGCTTTGATTTACCGTATTTAATTTGCTTCACCTGCTAATTTGGTAAATGACATGCTATTAAATTGCCCCAGGGAGCCAGCAGGAATCCATGCTGCTGAAAGACGTGGCGTTCTAGGAGAGTCAGTGATTCACATCTGAGCACCCCTTACAAGGTTTTGAAAACCCATTATGTTTTTTTACTGCTGAGCCTCTGTGGACAAGATCAGCATTAGCCTGGAAGCTGCACCAGGCAACTCAAGTCTTTGGGTAATGCTGAAGAAGCCTGCTCAGTTTCTTCACTCCCTGCATTCATCAGCGAATTGTTCGGCTGCTGATCGTTTTGGCTGCTGCTCAAGAAAAGTGACCCTGAGTGCTTATTGCACCTGCTTGGAAAATGGCAGCAGGAAAGTGCTCAATTAAAATAGCACTAACATACATCCCCAAGATCTGTCCGCCATAGATGTGGGAGGAACGAAAGCAGCAGAACATGCCATTAACTGGTAATGGCCAGGACCTAGTCCCAGCCTCAGGAAGGGGATGGGGGTGGGGGTGGGGGGAGTGATTTAGTGGCCTTGCACAATGCAGGATAACAATGCAAATGGAAGCAAACAGAATTATTAAGTAAAGGAAATGCAAGCAAGCAATGGTTATAGAAAGACTCCTAAAATCCATAGCGCTACAGGTGCCAACTTGGGAGTAAGGCTAGGACAAAATATCTTTGTGTTGTAGGTCTAGGCCTCCTCTTACCTCAAACATTATTAAAAAGCTTTTGTATCCATCTATGCTGTGCTTCAAGCAGAAGGGGGGGCAATTTCTCCCAGTCCCTAGTACCACTTGGGTTAGTGGTACAGTGCTTCCACCAGCCCTTTCCATTTTAAAAAATGATATGTGGTAGTTAGTATACCTGAATACATTCCCTTATAACAGAAAAAAAGAAAGTCAAGGCAGAATGTATATGGAAAAAGTGAAAAACTCCCTTACCTTATTCCCTTTCCTACTTGCCTCCCCATACTGGTCCTCTTGGAGCAATTTCATGTGTAATACACTCATATAAAACACATACATATATATACATATATGCATGTACACATATATACATGCAATTTAGGTGTGCAATTCAATTTTACCACACAATTGTCTTGTGCTGTTTCTGGAGTGCAGTTGTTTTTTAAAGATTTATTTATTTATTTCTCCCCCCATCTCTCCCTTGTTGTTTTGCGCTTGCTATCTGCTCTCTGTGTATTCTTCTGTGTCTGCTTGTCTTCTCTTCAGTGGCACTGGGAACCGATCCTGGGACCTTCTGGAGTGGAGATAGGTACTCAATCTCTTGTGCCACCTCAGCTCCCTGGTCTGCTGTGTCCCTTATTGTCTCTCCTCTGTGTCTCTTTTTGTTGCGTCATCTTGCTGTGCTAGCTCTCTGTGCAGGCCAGCACCCCACATGGGCCAGCTGTCTGCTTGGGCCAGTTCACCATGCGGGCCAGCTTGCCTTTCACCAGGAGGCCCTGGGAATCAAACTCTGGACTTCCTATATGGTAGACAGGAGCCTAATCGCTTGAGCCACATCTGTTTGCCTGGAGTACAGTTTTTATTGTTACTTTGATTTTTGTCCAGGTTGAGCCTCAGGTTCACATGTTCTTGGTCTGTTGCTGCTTTGACCTGTCCCCAGCCATTCAATATCCCCCATGACTCCGGACCCTTCATGTTGGCCTCTACACATTGTGCCCCTGTTCTTTCCCTATCAAATCTGTGTATCCTGGACATGTTTTTGGATTTTGTTCATGCTTTTGTGACAGTTTGAAGCTTTTTGTGGATCCCAAAAAAGATCACATTCTTGAAGCTAATTCATTCCTGGGGGTGTGGAACTCTTTGATTGGATTATTTCAGTAAGGCATGACCTGGGGGGGCGGGGGTCTTGGTCCTCTTGCTGGAGTCCTTTATAAATGGGAGAGAGAAAAAGCTGCAGACACAGAGTACTCTGAAAAAAGCAGCAGAGACAGAGAAACCCCAAGAGGGTGAGAGAGAGAGGTCCCAGAGGCTGGAGGCTGGAAGCAGTGGACCACAGAGGCAGGAAAGAGGCCCTGAGAGGCTGAGAGAGAGGCCTGGAGGAGGGGGAGAGACAAGCCATGTGCCTGATCGCCCACAGCTATGCTCAGGGAGAAGGTAAGCCTGGAGGGGAAGGCAGAGACCAGAACTGGCAGAACCACCATGGTATCTTGCCACTCGGCAGGAGTCCAGGATCGCCAGCAGCCGACCTTTCATGAGACAGCGTCTCTAATGATGCCTTGATTTGGACATTTTCACAGCCTCAGAACTGTAAGTTTTTTTGTTTTTTTTTTTTAAGTACCAGGACTGAACCTGGGACCTCGTATATGTGAAGACGGTGCCACATTGGCTTCTCTGAGTTAGTTTTTTAATTGATTTTGCTTGTTTGTTTTTGTTTTTACAGGAGGCACCAGGAACCCAGGACCTCCCATGTGGGTGGTGGGCGCTCAACTCCTTGAGCCACATCCTCTCCCCACAGAACTGTAAGCTTTAAACCTAATAAATTCCCATTGTAAAAGCCAACCCATTTCTGGTATATTGCTCCCTGAAGCTTTTAGGAAACTAAAACACTTTTCGTCCACCTTCCAGTTTTTCATAAGAACCTTTTTGCCTCTCCACGGTGCTGATGCTGACCACCAAGTACCCTAGATCAATTTACCTGAGTAATCCACTTTTCTTTCATCACCCCCCACCTGCCTTTAGAGTCACAAGAGACCCTCAGCAGCTTTCACGATGTCTTCTGGTCTTTGGATTTGGTGCAAAATTCCAAATCTTTTCCCTCATATGTCTCTGTGGACCCTACCCCAATCTGTGCTCTTCTTTAATCAAGCTTGTTATCTTGCTGCTTTAACAAGGGCTTGGCTCTTTCAACACTAGAGTTTCCCAGATTTGAATAAATGAAGTACATGTTCATCACACAACATACCACCTGGGTAGCATTTTATATATATTACACAACGACAGCCATTTTGCTCAAGTATAAAGGGAAAAAAAAGTGGTATTATTTTAAAGCTTCACAATCAAAACATTCTGGGGAATTACAATGTTGGCCAGCTTTTACAATTGCATGCCCTTCACCCCCCCAGGTATCCTTTCACATCCTTCATTTTCACCTATAATTTCTTTCACATTTATTGAGAAAGTATTTATTCAGGGCATAACCCTGTGATAGGCACTGTGAGGGATATGAAAAAGCCATGAGGCTGACTCTTTTAAAAAGATGTTAATTGGATTTTTCCCATATAAAACCCCCCATAGCATTTTATTTCCTAACTCTGCTTCTCACAGTCAACTTCATTTGCCCATTTAATGCAATTTGCTTCTGATGATAAGATGCTATTAAGTGATTATGAAGACATTCTGAATGACTTCAGCCAAGCACGTCTATAATCATTACCTACCTCCTGGGGGTGATGTGAGGTATAATTAGTTAAAGCTCACTGTTACCACCCAGCATCCAGAACTACAAACAGAGACCACTTCCACAAAGCCAGTTGGCAAGCCTCAAAGTTAGTCTCACCGCGGGCCAAAGTCAGCCGGTCCCACAGCACTGGGGCTGTGGAAACGGGCAGCAACCCCGAGGCTGCCTATCTCTATTTATATTAAATGATATCCCTACAACTTGATTTCTTTTGTTTCTAAACCATATTGTATGATAGTCCTAATCTGAGCATTAATCAAATGAACCAAAAAAAAAAAAAAAAAAAAAAAAAAATTCCACTAAAAATCAAAATATGTTGAAACAAATCAACCTACAATTACCCTCAGACCTCTCACTCTCTCCATCTTCCAGAAATATTCACTGAATTTTGACTGTACGAGAAAGAAAGTTGAGAAAGAGAATTACTGTTTTCAAGGAATTTATATTCAGTAAACCACATAAACACTAATAATGACTTTTGGCTAACTTTCACATTCAAAATTTACTCAAAAACCTACCTAGCCTTGAGGGAGGGAGGGAGGAAGAGAGAGAGAGAAGAGCCTCCAAGTGGTTTAAATATCTCACTGATGAAAGTAGTAGTAGGGACAAATACCAAGGGCCCCAGGCTCCTGGGGTCTGTTCTCTCTAGGCTACCTAGCTTTAAGATCACAGCGGATTAGAAGCCTTCATTTAGAAGAGGGGGGGAGCAGCTTCAGCAGGCACACAGACTGCAGTGCCAAGGAGGGACACAGGTGACACTGCATAATAAAGGATTAGACAAAAACCTGGTAAAGGACACTAGAACTCTTGGAATATTGCAGTCTGGGGACATTTAGTGTAAGGGAAAACAGCTCTATAAACTCCAGTATCTCCGGAGGGTTTCTTTGTATTACAGCACAATATAACAATTGATTTTCATAATGACTCTCATATACTAAGAAAAGCTTACAACATGGCAATTAGTCAGGGAACTGTTACCATACTGTAGAAATATTTCCTTCCATAATGTTTTCAGAAATTTAAATCAGTTTTTAAGTAATGCTTCAGTAAAAAGATGCAGGAGGCAAATTCTAGTTCAACATAGAGGCGTGTTTTCTAGCAATTTTAGCTGTCCCCAAGTAGATCTGGGGATTTTCAGAGGTGGTGAGTTTCCTAGAGGTATTTAAGCAAGGCATGGACAGCCATATGGGGATGCTGCAGAGTAACTTCAAGTGCCAATATGGCCTCTAAGGCAGGAGTCAGCAAACTATGGGCTGAAAGCCAAATCTGTCCTGCTGTCTGTTTTTGTATAGCTTGAGAGCTAAGAAGGGTTTGTACATTTAAAAATGCAAATTGTAAACTGCAAAACAATCTGTAGGCCTTTCAGTGAGGACAGATGCTCAATTTAGCTTCTCACCTTAATGTGTCTGCTATGACCCTTTACCGAAAAAAGCTTGCCGACCCTGCTCTCAGAAGTTGTTGTTTCTCAACTCTGAGGTTCTAGGACCTGAAGAACACTTTGTTCTCTGAAGAGGCCTTAATCAAAGTGACTGTATGAAAACTGCTTTACTGTGGCTGGAGTAGAGTGTCCCTTGAGGAGACCCTGGCGCATTCCAGAAACAAACCTTGACCCAGAATTAGGTAGTGCTTGTTAGGATGTATTTCCTCTTTCTCTTCCCTTTATGTTACAAATTAAATTTTTTGCTTTCAGGTATTATCCGTTGGCTGGGGAGACAGACAATTCAATGAGCTCCACTAGGCCAACAGGAGGACCAGAGTGTATTTCAGAGTCCCCCAGCTCTCCTGGCACATCAAGGGCAGTGGGGATATTTCCCAGGGCATCCTGCAGACAAGGCCCAGTAACCCCGGGACCACGCCTTGGGGTCCCACCAGGGAAGGCAAGGCCAGTGACCATTACATTAGTTTTACCCTAAAAAGGAAATATCCTCAGAAAAGTGAAAGCATTCAAATTTCCCTCATTTCCCCTCCCATTATTTATTAATTTTTAAACTTTATTTTGTACATTTAATAATTGAAAATATAAACAATTAAAAACTAAAAAGTAAACACAGATGAATAAATATATACATTTCTCAATTAAATGTACTGTATACATACAAAATTTTTTTGGAATCAAACAATATGTTACACAATATATTTGGTTCATACTAATGCATTCATACAGTATTTGTCTTTTTGTGTCTGGCTTGCTTTACTCAACATAATGTCCTCCAGGTTCATCCTTGTTGTCATATGCTTCACAACTTCATTTCTTCTACAGCTGCATAATATTCCACGTGTGAATAGACCACAGTTTGTTTATCCATTTGTCTGTTGATGGACACCTGGGCTGTTTCCAACTTTTGGCAATGGTGAATAATGTGGCTATGAACATCGGTGTACAGACGTCTGTTCATGTCACTGCTCTCAGTTCTTCTGGGTATAAACCCAGTCGTGGTATTGCCAGGTTACATGGCAAGTCTATATTCAACTTCTTTAGGAACTGCTAAACAGTCCTGCACAGTGGCTGTACCATTCTGCATTCCCACCCTCCCATTATTTTTTCTCTGAGTCTGGAAAAAAAATCTTAGCATCAAGAAATGTTATTGCCACCTTTTTATAAAGGGGCTTCTCCAAGCAGCAGTTCTGCCTTTGCTGAGTGATTAGCAGCCCTTGAAAGGCTCTGGTCCCTGGGCATGCTGGGGGCAAGAAGAGGTGGTGGCTTCAGTGATGGGGGTGTGCTCCCTGGATCTCCCTAAGACTGAGAAACCAAGCGGGAGAAACTCGGACACAGTACACAGCCCAGTCAATATTAGCTTAAGGTAATAAATTCCTCTGCTTGGAGTTGGAGCCAAGAGAACAACATTCTTCAGAGAATTTTAGGATCTCAAAGGACAAATATGTGTGCCGAGTTGGCTTAAAAAATGTGCATCTATGCATGCCCATGTGGTGTGTGACCAAAAAAATCACACTTTGTAGGTATTTTTAATTGCTTCAATTAAAATACACACACACGCACACCAGATGGGTGCTGCTCTGTGACCCCTACCACTGCCTCCTACTCTTCTCTATGTCAGATTACAGGAACAAAGAAGCAACGTTAACCCCACAAAGAGGGCTGCTAACGCCACAGCCACAAGCCCTGCGGGGATTCTCCATGTCTCTTGTTTCAGAACCCCTGAGCAAAATAGGATTACGGATATGCCAAATTTTACTTAACATTAATTCTACCATCCAGATCACTCCCGAAAACACAGAAAGCTTTCACTGTGATGGATTTCATAAGCGTCTGTTAGAAAGGCTAGAAATAGCCGTCTCTTTTAGAGATAAATTATGATCAGGAACCTACAACTAGCTTCACTTTCATAGCTAAGCTTCCCAGTTCCTGTTCCCCTTCCTGCCTTCTCTTTCTGCCCCTGCCTTTTACCTTTTCTTTCTCACTCACACAATCTCACACTTCTCCCAGAGACTGGAATTCGACCTCGCATAATCAAGGACAGCCTGGATGGGCACATTTCCTCTGTCACAAAAGTGGGTCTAGCCATGCTCCCCACCCCTCATCTCCCGCTGACCTCCAGCCTCCATTAGAATTCAGCTCAGGGTGAGAATTGGCACTCAGCAGAGGGCTGCAGGCAGCACCTTCGCACAACCTGGGTGCCCACTTCTTAGTGGAAAGAACCAGGGAGTGCCATATGTTAGAACTGCTACCCTTGCTGGCAGAAGGGAGGCTTTGTTCCTTTGTTGGGTTTGTTTTGAAAGAGGAACATAAATAATACACACCCACTACTCCTTCCCCAGCAATCTGCTTGCTGGCAGTCCTATGGTGGCTGTGAGTGACTCCATTGTTCCCTGAACAAGGCTGGGTCCAAGTACAGGCTTTTGCCACCAGATGGATCAAGTCTGGTGAATTGCCATCAGTAAATAGGACTCCTTACTGCTCTTCTCATTTTTTATCAGAGAATGAGATTTTTACTGAAAGCTTGCATTTCCCTATAAAAACTGATATAGTGTTTTCATATAAGCCAAAGGCTTCTTGCAGAATCAACTGGAGCAATCGATGTCCCCATCGCCTTGGCAAATGTGTGTGCTGGTCGGGGAGAGGCGGCTGTGAGGTGAGGTGTGTGGGGTGCGGAGAGCCAGGATCTAAATGTCTTAAGGCTCTTGAGGAAGAGGCTGTCAAGTGAAGGAGTACATGCCTGTGCTGCTTCCAGCTGGCCAGTTTGCTTCTCCTACAGAAATCCCACGCTTTTCTGCAAGGACTAATTTCAAGCTGTGCAAGCTTCTGATAGTTCCAAGACGGCAGCGTGGCCTTGCTCACCACCTTCTCCAGCCTTGTATTCCCAGGCACATCAGAAATACTCCATTTTTGATGGATAAGTGAATGAGTAGTTAAATGAATGACTTCTCTTTGGAATAAATGAATTCATAGTTTAAAACATTTAAATGACAGCTGATATCACTGTACTTGCAAAGCTGGGTCAATACCAGTTACCATTCTCCTGACTAAGCGTTTTAGTTTGCTAAGCTGCTCAAAGCAGATACTATAAAATGGGTTGGTTTTTAGCTATGGGAATTTATTAGCTTATACGTTTACAGTTTTGAGGCAGAGAAAAATGTCCCAATCAAGGCATCATCAAGACAATACTTTTTTCCCAAAGATTGGCTGCCAGCAATCCTGCACTCTTCTGTCCCATGGCAAGGCACATGGCAGCATCTGCTGGTCTCCCTCTTTTCTTCCAGGTTTTGTTGCTTTCAGCTTTGTGCTTCTGTGGCTTTCTCTCTTTTTGCCTGAATTACATTCTCTTATAAAGGACTCCAGTAAGAAGATTAAGACCCACCCTGGGCCATGCCTTAACTGAAGTAACCTTATAGAAAGATCTTACTTAAACAATAGGTTTAAGCACAAAGGAATGGGTTAACTTTAAGAACATGATTTTCTGGGGTACATACAGTTCCAAACAACCACACTGAGTTAGGAGGGAGAACTGGCTAAATGAAAAATATGAAGATTTTTCACTGAAATTGCTGATGGATGACTCTAATTTGCAGACTAGAATTTTATCTTCCCAGCCAAACCATGTCAACTGAGAGCAGCTAGCTGGAGCACTAGGCAGAGAAGAATTCATATTTTGGACTAGCAAAAAATGTGTGGTGGCTGATTAATGATGTCTTCCATGGTCCCAAGAAGGGATGGCAGCAAGCATGCTATGCCTTTTCTAATCTCTCACTAGAGACTTCCAAAGAGCACACATACATATACATATATAGGTTGTTAATATAATATATTCTTGCTTGTTTATGATTTTTAAAAATATGTTCTTGGTTGTTACGAGCTGGTTTTTTAATCGTTTATTGTCCTTCCTAATTGACTTCATCCCCATTGGCCTATAGATTCTCGGAGGCTTCATAATGCTGCATAAAAGTTCCTGTCATCCATAGCTCTGGCGAAAGAATGCGTAGAAAGAAATCTTAAAAACAAAATGCAGCTGGATTAAATAGCTTCCACGATATTTGGAATTATTAAGGTATTATTATTGGGAATCCTAATTTTCGATGTTCTGAGCCTCAAGTGCTGCTGATTGTGTGCATAGCTAATCCTGCCTAATACTGTCTTCCATATTCAATTAATAATGTGTCCTGGATGCTTGACAGTGAAGTGCAGTCTGTTTTCCATCCAGCTACTTGGAGAACAAAATGCTCTTGCAAAAGACCCAACATACCTCTTTCCATCTTTATCTGACTGCATGCCCACAGAGGGGAGATTTGTGCCTGAAGCTCAAGCCAGGTCCCTTGTCTTTGCACAGACAATCCCTAAGGGGGTTTCGAACATGAGTCAGGTGGCCCACGCAGTGCCCTGGGATCAAAGTCAACTCGGGAAACCTCCTGGGTTGAGGCTAAAAACATTTTATTCACTGGGTAAATTTTCACTCTTTCCATAGGTTTTCAAAGTGATTATTTTCCTAATAAGGGAACAACCACTGCAAAGGAATGCAATCCTTGTACTGCCCAAGGGCACAGGGATTTCTATAATCAGAAACACCTCACAATGCAGAGAGGCGACCAGGGACATCTTGGCTGCCAAGGGACAGGGCAGGGGACCAGAACAGAGCTGAGATGCCAATGCTCCACTGGAGGGGAGGTGGCTGCCATTTGAACTAATGCTTTTGAAAATGTCCTGCTGGGGAGAATGTGGAAAAATGGGGTGGGGTGGGGGAAGGGGAGTGCCAATGGATGTGATGGACCAGGACTCCCAGGAAAGTGAGAACAGTCCCATCAGGGGAATCATTTAAAACTAGAGCAAGAAAAACACCTTGGAAGAGAAGCCAGTAGAGCAATTCAATGTGGCCCTGGAAAGGGGCAGGAACTCCTGAATTCAAGGCGGTGGTCATCCCTTTAGCCCTGAAATAAGCTATTTTGGGCATTTCTGGCACAGAGACCTTAGAGGTGGGTGATGAGCCTCTAACAGGGGTCTCCCATATGCTTGGGGAAGGGCTCTCAGGTGGTGGGGATAGTTTGCAATTATGCACTGTGGCAGAAGGGGAACACTTGGAGCAAAGGGCAGCCAAGGCTGTATCCTCCCACAGAACCCCTTCCCTACCTGCCTTCACCATACCTTGACCGTCTCCTTCTTGTCTATGGGTGTTCAACAGGGTGCCTGCTTCCGCCTTTGACCTTGTATTACTTTTCCATTGCTGCTGCAACATGTTACCACAGACTTAGTGGCTTAAAAGAACACATTTATTCTCTTACAGTTTGGGGTGTCAGAAGTCCAAAATGGGCCTTAATTTGGCTAAAACCATGGTGTAGGCAGGGCTGTGATCCTTCCAGAGGCTCTGGAGGAGAATCCATTTCCTTGCCTTTTCTAGCTCCTTGAAGCCCTCCTGCTACCTCCTGGATGGACAATTCACCTGGATCGTGTACTCTCCTGCCCATGCCCATGAGTTCAGGTTCTCTGAACCATGACTCTCCTCTGTTATATCTCGAATTTGTCTCCTCACCAAAGATTTGAGAGATGTAGAGAGTTAATAAGCTATTTTCCCTACCTACTCTTCTTCATCCACTTGCTAGAAGAAACCCTTGTGTCACCATGACACAGAGGGACATTTAAGTCCTGGCATTCCCTGTTGGAAATTAGAATGTGTTTTTCAATGAAAGCGATGTTAAAAATCATGGTGAAAAAAAAAAAAAATCATGGTGAGGAATCATTGAAATTACACTATGCTCAAGGTACGTGACATGTTAAACAAGTTTGTTGGATGGCCGAGACCTGCCCTTCACCTTAAGCTTTATTTCTGTGGTGAAAATGCTGCCAAACAGCAGACATTCATCAGCCGGCCCTGTCTGAAGAATAGTTTTCCAGCTACTCTGCTGAACTTACAATTTCACTGCATTGCCTGGTCCACATTCAGGTCTCCATTATTGCTCTGTTAAATTGCTCCCCTCCTGGAAGTTTTATTATTTCAATGGTAGCTTCAGTTCCCTCACTACCCTGGAGAGACACTGCACATGACTCTGCTTTTAGAAAGAATTTATACTGCACGTGCCTCTTTGCCTTATGGAAAGAATTTTATAGTGCACATGCTTCTTTGCCTTATAGAAAGAATTTACAATATTTGGGCCTCAATGTATGGTTAACTGGAAGAGTAGGGAAGTAAAATTAATGGACAAGTTGGGACATAGTCTTGTACAGCAGATGAGGGAAGTATCTGGTGTTGATTGAATCTGGGTTTAAGATCAGACCTTCCTGAATTTTAATGCTAACTTTGTTATTGCCAACTGGTATAGCCTCCCCATGTCTCAGCTTCTTTATTTGTAAAAGGGAGATAACAATATTACCATGGCAGAAACCAGTGGTGGCCTACCCAACAGCCATGCCCTTGCCTGCCTCGCACTGGAAGCTCAATATAATGGACTCTTGCTTTCCCATTCCCTTTTGCAGCTTGGGATGACTAAGTGACCCAGTTTTGCTTAATAGGCTGAGAGTGAATGTATATGGGGGAACTTGGGGAAAGAGTTTCCTCTATAATAATAGGAAGGGGAGGATATTTGTCTTTTTCGTACTTTCCTGCCTTCTTGCTCTGGAGGCTGTCAGGAGATGTTTGGAGCTGCTAAAACAATGTCACCATGTAGGGGAGGCCAAAAATATGTAGCAATGACCACCCAGTGCCCAGGCATTGAGCTGCTGAACTACCCTGGAATGGTTTACCCCTTTGCTAGGTGAGATGATTAAATGACTTTATGGTTTATGCCACTGTCCACTAAATAGTCTGATTTTTGTGGTTCTAAAACATTCTAACCACTACAAATTCCAACTTCAATGGGGGGTTGTTATAAATATTAACTGAGGTTGTGCATGTCAGGTGCCTAGCACAAAGCTATCATTGCTTAAGTGGCAATCTATAATTATTATTATTAATATCAGGGGAAAATAAAGATTTAATATTTTTGCTTTTAACTTCCTACTTTTCAATACCACCTACTCACCAATTTAGCACAATGGTTGTGTTAAGAAATGAGGCAAAGCCTATAGGGCTCAACTGCATCTGTTGAATAGTTTATATTGTTTCCTGAGCTTCTAGAACACACATGCCTCAAGGCCAGCTATGCGTCTTCTTCATCAGTAAGCTCTATGCCTGGCACAAAGCGTGCCCTCAGTAGACTCTTGTTATTTATAACAAAGAAAAGAAAAGAAAAGAAAAGAAAAATCAGAGTTTTATGGGAATAAAGCCCTATGTGATTTTAAAGCCCTAACCAATGATATTTCACAATCTACCCAGGGAGGTTTCTACCTGGGCTAAGAATACAATTCAGTGTTCTCTCAGCCCAGCATGAACCATTCTGTCTATTACTTTGATGAAACCTCTAAATATGCTGTAAGGTCTTTATTTATTTATTTATTTTTTTAAAGATTTTTATTTATTTATTCATTTATCCCCCCCCTGCTGCCTGTGCTCACCGGGTCAGCCAACCACGCCGTGCGGGCGGGCCCGCCCCCACCAGGAGGTCCCGGGAACCGAACCCGGGCCCCCCCACATGGCAAACGGGAGCCCCACCGATTGAGCCACAGCCGTTTCCCTGTAAGGTCTTTATTTAACGTGACTTTTTTTTATCCAAGGGGAGAGAAATGATCTAATAGAGGAGTTTTTAAGAAAATTGCTTACTGCAAAGAAAAAACTAATGATGTTTTTATTACACCATCAGGACCTACAAAACTTGTTCATAACAACCAGCTTCTGTTGGGGCTTCTCTAAGACAAGATAATCTGACTTCTGAGTGACTATAGTTAATTGCTCACTTGCAAAAGCGATTCCTAAATTTGAGAAAAGTGTCGAATCAAGGATTGAAGATCAGTGAAAGATTCTCACAACGTGCTTCAAAGCCATTTATCCATTGGCCCAGTCTATATCACTTGTTCTTCTCCTGTATCCTAGCCTGATACCCCTCATCTAATGCAAACACTGTGATGTGTTTATGTATCTGTGTACGTGTGTGTGTATGTTTCCAATCCATTCTTATCTCCAAGGTTCCTTCTTTATGCATAGAAATTCTGGTGACCACCAGACCTTGGCGACCACCAGATCTTGGTCAGGATCCACTTCTCATCATTTATACTGTGATGATGAGCATTGATAATCAAATTTTACTCATCTCATGTACTCCCATATTCCTGTATCAGTCATCAGCTTTTGGCTGCTAATAACAGACTGAAAATAACATGCAATAAATACATAGTTTGTAGATAGATAGTTCTGGCCTGGTTTGGTGGTTCCATGGTGTGGTGGTTTTGAAGTGTCTGTACCCAAGAAAAACATGTTCTTAAAGTTAATGCGTTCCTGTGTGTATGAAAACATGATGAACCTACTTGAGTTAAGGTGTGACCCACCTCATTCAGGATGGGTCTTAATATTATTACTGGAGTCCTTTATAAACAGAATAAATACAGAGAGAAAGAAGAGAAAGCCATGGAAGAAAGAAGCTAAAATCAACAAAACGCGGAAGAGAAGGGAGAGACCAGCAGATGACGCCATGTGCCTTGCCATATGGCAGAGGAGCCAAGGATGGCTGGCAGCTGGTCTTTGGGAAGAAAGCATCATCATGATGATGCCCTGATTTGGACATTTTTCCAGCCTCAAAACTGTAAACTAATAAATTCCCGTTGTTTAAGCCAATCCATTTCATGGTATTTGCTAGAGTAGCCTATGAAACTAGAACACATGGTATTGTCAGGAACTCAGATTTTTTTCTTTTTGTTTTAGTATGTGGTTTCCATCCTCAAGGCTGCCTTGTGCTTCATATATGGGCACAATAACTCCAGCCAACAAGCCGTCTTCTAGGTAGAAAGCAGGAGGAAAGGGAAGAGAAAAAAAGCACAACTCAACTATTTTTTCCCTATTTAGGGAGACTTTTTGGAAGTTCCACCCCGCAATGTCCATTTATATTTTATTGACCAGAAATCAGTCATATGGGCATAAATGTCTGCAAAGGAAGCTGGGAAATGTAATCTTTTGGTTTGTTCCATTTCCACCATGTGTAAAACTTAATTTCGTCGTTAAAGTAGTAGGGCAGAAAGGATAGAAACAATCATTATGCACCTTGCTCTGTCTTTACCCTTCACGCCCCTCTTTCTCCCTCAAGCCTCATCAGTATTCTGACCTTTCTTCTGTTCGGGTTGTGGTTCTTCCTTAAATCAGTGTTTATTATCTATTCTATCCATGGAAGAACAATTTGTAGTATTGTTAGTAATGCCATTCAAGAAGAATAGCCTGTACAACTCCACCCAACTAGGCAGGGCTCTCACCTTAAACAGAAGACTAATGCCTCCAAGGTAGCCTGCTATTAATTTACCAACACCATCAAAGACATTAAAGGCCAACAATCTGTTAATTGATCCCTTATCAATGTCTCATTTAATCTCCCCAACAGCCCCAGGAGGTAGGTGCCATTTTTAATCCCCATTTTATAGATGAAGAAACCAAGGATCAGAGAGGTTAAGTAAGTTGTCCAAAATCACAGAGCTGTGAGTAGGATTTAGGCTCAAGTGTGTCTTATCCCACCCAGAGTTTTTCCTACTATATCATGTTTTGGTCACTTCTGGGTCATCTCCTAAAAAAATGAGCCTAGGTCCAAACTGGAGCCCATAAGGTGTAGGGTTCTGCCTTGAACACACGAGCCCCAAACTGATGGGGGTAAAAGATTTCAGAAGCTGTTCTTGGCCCTTTCCCAACCTGCATGATGGAAGCAGGAGTGGTAGTAGAAGAATTCACCATCAGTCAGGTGTTCCACCTCAGTGTTACCCAACTTCTTTCCCATTGTGACACACATAGAAAATGAAATTTGTAAAGCACTAGGGTAAAGAGATGAGGCTGATCCAGGCCTCCTCCTGCTGGAGTCTGAGGAGATCACATATGGACTGATTCCCTTAAAGATGAGGGGATGTCCTCAGACCTCTTGCTGTCCTGGTAATGTTATTTTTCTGTCCAATATAGGATCCCACATTGCATTTAGCTGTCATGTCTCTACAGTCTCTTCCAACCTGTGACCACCTCCATCTTTCCCTGTCTTTCATGATCTTCACACTTTTGAAGAGTACCGGTGATATTTTGGAGAATATCTCTCAAATTGGGTTTGTTGATGTTTTCTCATGACTAGACTGAGGTTACGTATCATTGGTAGTGAAACTACTAGCGCATCAGTGCATCATATCGGGGGACATGATGCCGATATATCTTAATACTGGTGACATTGGCCATGGCCATTTGGTTAAAGTGGTGTTTGCTGGATTTTCCCACTGTAAAGATGTTATTTTTTCCTTTGTAATTTATAAATATCTTGGGAGACCTATTTTGAGACTATTCAAATATACTGTTTCCCTTTAAACTTTTGCTCACTAATTTTAGCATCCATCTGTGGGTCTTGCCTGTGGTGCCTAAAGATGATTTTATATTCCTTCTACATTTATTCCCTCATATATTTATTCCTTCTACATGTATTAATTGGCATTCTTCTGTAAACAAGATTTGTCCCTTCTCCCCCCATTCATTTACTTATTCAATTATTTATATCAGTATTGACTCATGGATATATATTTCATCCTATGAATTATAATCAAATACTATTGTTATTTATTTTGCTGCTCAAATTGTTCCAACTCTGGCCATTGGAACTCTTTGGGGTTAGCTGCTGTGTCCTTTTGACTTCCTTCCTCCCTCCCCGCCTCCCTCCTTTTCTCCCTCTCTCCCTCCCTCCCTTCCTTCCTTCCTTAATTTGTAGGTTTACAGAAAAATCATGTGGAAAATACAAAATTCCCATATACCCCCCATACATGTAATTTCCAAATTATTAACAATTTGCATTAGTGTGGTACATTCATTACAATTGATAAAACAATGTTATTATAATTATACTATTAACTATAGTGCACAATTTGCATTAGGGTTCGCTGTCTTGTACAATTCTATGGTTTTAAAAAAAATTTATTCTAGTAACATGTATAATCTAAAAATTTCCCTTTTAACCACATTTAGACACATAAATCAGGGGTGTTCGTTACATTCATAATGCTGTGCTAGCATCATCATCATCCATTACCAAAACTTTTTCATCACCCCAAACAGAAATTCTGTACCAATTAAGCATTAACTCCCCATTCCCTACTCCTACCCACACCCCTGGTAACCTGTATTCTAGTTTCTGACCCTATGAATTTGCTTAATCCATTTATTTCATATTAATGAGATCATACAGTATTTATCCTTTTGTGTTTGGCTTATTTCACTTAACATGATGTCTTCAATGTTCATCCATGTTGTTGCATGTATCAGAACTTCATTCCTTCTGCCAACTCCGATTTGCTGTTGAAACCCTCTAGGGAATTTTCCATTTCAGTTATTGTTATCTTCAACTCCAGTATTTCTGCTTGGTTCCTTTTATTTTCTTTTTTTTCCTTTTAAGGAGGTACTGGGGATTGAACCTGGGACTTTGTATATGGGAAGCAGGTGCTCAACCACTTGAGCTACATCCATTCCCGTTTGGTTCCCTTTTTTTTTTTTTTTTTAAGATTTATTTATTTATTTATTTATTTTTTAATTTAGCCCCCACCCTGCCCTGGACGGTTGGCTTGTCTGTCTGCTCATTGCTTGCTCACCAACTCCAGGAGGCACCGGGAACCAAACCTGGGACTTCCCATATGGGAGGGGAGTGCCCAACAGCCTGAGCCACATCTGCTCCTCGCGGGCTGCAGCATCTGTGGCTTGTGGCATCTGTTTGTTTAGGCGTCTGCTTGTGGTGGTGGGTGTGGCATCTAGCTTTTTGTGGCGGGTACGGCATATGCTCATCTTCTCAGGAGGCACCCAAACCCGGGACCTCCCATGTGATAGGCAGGTACCCAACTGGTTGAGCCACATCTGCTTCCTTTGGTTCCTTTTTAAACTTCTATCTCTTTATCGAGAGTCTCACATTTATCATTCATTGTTTGCCTGGTATTCTTTCGTTCTTTGTGTTTTCTTTTATCTCCTTGAAAATATTGAGTATCATTTTTTTTAAAGCCTTTGTCTGGTATGTCCAAAGTCTAGTTTTCTTCACTGAAGGTTTCTGTGGCCACCATTTCCTGTTTGTTTGTCTTGCAATCTTTTGCTGTTCACTGTACATTTTAATATTTTAAAGTGTTAACTCTGAAATTTAGTCTTTGAGTTGCGTTTATTAAGTTTGTGTCCAACTAGTGCTATGACAGAGGTTTCCTTGAGTGCTAGGAGCTAACAAAAACAAACCAATGCCACAAGCACCTTTCAGTCTTGGCAAATTGTCTCTGTGCTGCCTGGTGCTGTCCTTCAGAGTTAGCCCTCCAGTCAGGAAGACCAGCCAGGTGGAGATATGAATTGCTAGGTCCTCCTCATCCTTCCTGAGTCTGAGTCTCCTGGGCTTGTGCTCTTTTGGCCTTAGGAATTCCCTCCTTTACAGGAATTCGAGGGCCCCCTTCTACTCCCTGTGATACAGACTTTCTCTCCTTCAGGGCTGCTCTGCAGTGTGACTTAAAGCAGGTAATCCTTTGCCTCAGGCCCCTTTGATTTTTTTCTTACTCTACTTTCTCTATCTGCACATTTCTCTGCCTGCAACGCAAGTAAGGGTGAGCCTGAGGTGAGTTTCCTGGTTCAGCTTTCAGGCTCTCACCCAACAGACTAGTACAGAAAAACAAGCACCCCAGTGTGTGCGTAGGGGTTACCCTGCTCCCTCTGGAACAGGGCCAGGGACCTACAATGGGAGCATAGGCAGACTCCACAGCTGATGGGGTGGTAGGGGATTGTGGGGCCAGCAAGTGTGGCACGAGCTTCTCCTACCATGTTTAAAGGTGTGTTTACTTGGTACAGCCCTCACCCATTTACTGCAACCCTTTTCCAGAATTTTGAGGAAAATGGCTCTGCCAGTTTTTGCCAGTTGTTCAAAGATTCTGTGGGGGAATGGCACCCTGGAGTGTCTTATGCTACCGTCTTGGTCCACCAGATGTCCCCCATCCATTTTAAAACACATTCTTATTTTCTGGCACCACCAGACTCATTTGGTACAATCTCAGCCACAGTTCTGGAATCAACCACTTCTTCAAGGAGCCCTGATTTCTTTGTGGAGAATGCTATTTAAAAAATAAGATCTGGGGGTCAGGTGGCATTATCTTCTTAAAATTTCAAAATATGATTCCCATTTTAGCGGTGAGAAGTGTGGGGATTAGTGAAGCTACGTGGTCACCCCAGGTCACACTTGTCAGAAGTGACAGAACTAGAGCAGCTCCTCTACTGTCTACTGTTGCCAATGCCTCATAAATCGGAACTAATACTTGATTGAAAGAGTGCAGAAGAGCCAGATAAATATGATTTCTTGTTGACACAATGTCAGATAATGTAGTCTCATACATAAAAACAAAACTGGCTTCCAGTGAATATTTTTTGGATGGATTTTGTTCAAAGAATCATCATCATCATCATCATCATCAAGTATTTCTTGGTCTCCATGAAATTCACATACTATTAGGTTGCATCTTGATTCTTTTCTGGAACATGGTAACTCATATATAAAATAACAAACGGTATCGAAAAATAAAAGAAAGGTAGATTCACGGTCCCAGATCTTTTGATGGACATTCAATGGTGGAGTTTGCCCTCCCTTTGCCATGATTCTTTAGAAAGCCAGGAAACCAAGTCTTAGGGTTGGTACGTGGTGGGCAGAGTAGAGCTAGAATTGAGGTCCCCTGGCTGGATCACCATCTGTACTTCACTCTGATGATCTGACCAATTATACTTCTGGGCAGAACAACCATATCCCCAGGGACTGAGCCCTGGATGGGCAGGGCCACAGGAGGAATTCTCCGTTATTTTGGAGCCCACAGCCCTGGGTCATGCCACACTGCTGGGAATTAGACCTAGTCTCTCTCTCTTTCTATGTTCAGTTCTCAACACCAAAGCTGCTTCTTCCTGTTTCCATCCAGGGCTCAGAACCCAAGACAAACATTCTTAGGAGGGTGGGATTCACAGTGCCTGGATTGAATGAGACTGATCCAGAGAGAGGCAGGAGATCTGGTTTCTAGTCCCAGTTCTGCACTTAACTGGCTGTTTACACCAGGCAAGGTCTTTCATCTCTCTGAGTTCCCCATTCCTGGTCTTAAAATGATAGGGTTTAACTATTTCTAAGGCCCTAACCTTTTTTGAAATCCTTCCCAGAATTTCCCGAAGAGGGCCTTCGGTGAGTTGCGAGCCTATCGATGGAGCTCTTGTGCCATCTAGTGGCCTATTTGGAGAGCTCTTTCTACTGACGGTATCTCCTGCTCACTAGTCTTGCCTGAATTGGAGCAAGCGAACAAAGCCATTTTAGCCCTTCTTTTGCAGGAGTGTGGCAAATTGCCAGACCTGAGAGGCACACATGTTTAATTCATGTTCTAGAAAAATATGCTGTAGGAACACACTGCCGCTTCCTATGGGCAAGGCCTTGGTGTGGTGGGCATGTGGTTACAAGGCCAGGCTCCTGATGTCAGCAATGCCCAGCAAGGTGCCCTGACAAACGCTATCCAGAGGAGGTATGTTTGGGTTACTCCCTGCGTGCTAATCTGTTACCTGCTGGTTCCTAATGCTTTCAGCTGCTCCCCAGTTAACACTCATTAAGCATGTATGCAGTGCTTTCATCCTGGGCCTTAGCCCTGCTGTCAGAGCTAGACCTAGCAGCCCTCCTCCAGATATCTGAAACAGAAAGAGGAAGGAAGGACCCCTTGGAGCTCCTGCTGACCTGGAGCAACCCTTCATCACATGGAAGTTCCCTTTAGGCTTTTCCTTTTCTGACATTCCCATTTAAGTAAACCATACCCGCCGGACCCTCAGCGTAATCTGAGTCATTCTTGAGCTGTGGCACTTGTAGCTCCCGTGCCCATGCATGTTTCAAATGCGGCCAGCCTCCTTGTGGTCCCTGCCATTAACCTGGATCCAGAAGTTGCAGGTCTTTCACAAATGCTACTTTTGGTTTCCATTTCCTGGTGGGGGGACTTACGGATGGCATTATTGCTGCCCATTGTACAGACCAGAAAACCAAGATTAAAAATGGGTTAGGTTAAATATGAAAAAAGAAAAAAAATTAAAAAAAATTTTAAAAAATGGGTTAGGGGAGTGGATGTGGCTCACATGGTTGAGCACCTGCTTCCCACATGGGAGATCCAGGTTTGGTTCCCGGTGCCTCCTAAAAGCAAAACAAACAAACAAACAAATAAACAAAAAAAACAAGCAAAACCAATGAAAAAAACAACTCAGGGGAGCCGATATTGCTCAGTGGTTGAGTGCCAGCTTCCCACATATGGGGTCCTGGGTTCAATCCCTGGCCTCACTACCTCAAAAAAAAAAAAAAAAAAAGTTCAAAATAAAATAAAACAAAACAACAACAACAACAGCAAAAATGGGTTAGATGACTGTCTCCAGGTATTCAAACAGGGAAGGTTGGAATAACAATAGAACCAAGGAGTTCTGACTCCCTGTTCCATCATGAGGGTTTGAAAATTTTTTAAGGTCTCAGTGAGGGGTCACTGGTTAACTAATTTTTGCCACAAACACCATTGAAAACCATTAATTGCTTGTACTTTAAATAAAAGTGTTGTTGTTATTGTTTTCTCAAGTGAAACAGTTGTAGTCAGTGAGTGGAGAGAGCACTGGGCTGGGAACCAGAAAGCCTGGGATCTTTTCTGACATGGCCTCCACTGGGCTGAGAGGCCTGGACAAGTCACAGCCCCTGAGGCCTCAGTTTCCCCATCTGTGAAACAAAGGGGCTGGACGAAGGTCCCTTTCCTTGCTAGAACTCTAGTGTATAAGGAAAGGACATTTCTGATTTGGGATGTATTTCAATATCTCTAACCCTGGAAACATCCAAACAAAATTAGCAAAGGAAGATATGGTTGCTTAGTAAATAAGCATATTCACCTGGCCAGTCCAGATTGTGCAGGTGGCTTATGGCTTTACTGATTTATTTTCCCCAAGTGATCTGGCCTGTTCTTGGTACAGAATTCCATTCCCAGGTTATAAATTCCTTTAGGGCAGTGATGACAAATAGATTTCATTTTGTGTGCCCCCTCAAATCAGCGGGCAGTGGCTGTTGGGAGTTCTATGTTAAGATTTCAGAGGCCATATTCTAAGACTCAGTGGGAGAGTGATTGATTAGACATGTCTGCCATGGGCATGGGCTGCAGATATGTAGATGGCAATGGCTGTCTCTATGTACAGCAATGTAGAATTTGAGAGGGGCAAGGGAAACTACATCTTGTTCAAAAGCACAAAGCTTCTTAGAAGAAGCAAAGCAAGGGTTGGAATCCAGGCCACCTTGCTTCAAGCTCAGCTGCTTTTCATTCAAGGCTCCCTCTTTATTTGGCGTCAGGGGCAATCAGGTGCCTAGAAAATGCTTTCTGATGATGGTGATGATGAAACTGATGATACTGGGGCAGTGCTGTTGTCTGAGCAGATGTGTGTACCCCACAGAGCTAGTTCTCATAGAACAAAAAGGGTTAGTATTTGACAGGAGATTGACCAGGTGACATCAACAAATGCACCAAATGCCTCATGTCCTCATTAAAATATGCCTTTCTCCTCCTGGGAAGCCCCAAGAGAGGCTTCTAAAAGATATGCTTTGCATAACTGCAGGTGGCAGCAGGAGAAGAGGCAGACCCCAGGCTGCAGGTGGGAGAAGGAAGGCTGGAGGCAGAGGGACAGGGGACCTGCCTGCATGGTTTCACAGTGGGGAGTCTAAATGGACAATGATGGCTTTTCAAATGGGAAAGGCACAGTCTAAGAGAGGCTGGCTGTGGAGGGACTCCCCACCCGGATGGACTCACTGTACTGTGAAGGAACATTTTGTGTTCCCTGGCTGGCAGCAAGTGCCTAGCCCATCAGCTTCCCCTGATTGCACACCGCAGGCCCTGACAGTTTTCTCACGGAGCACCCTGGAGCTTCTGCCCCGAGCAGATGCCTGGGTTTTATGTTCCCACAGAGGAGGCTTGCCTGCGGCGATCCATCAGTCTCCTTCTCCTCCATCTGGGAGGCAGTTGCCTCCCCACCCTGAGAGTATACAGGGAGCCCTCACAGCAGGCCCAGGAGGATGCTGCCCACATGGAGAAGGAGCCCGGGCTCTGGGTGTGGGAAAACTCTGGAGCCCATCAGGGCTGTAGAGCCTGAATGGCACTTTTGTTTGCAAAGAAATAAAATCCACCCTCTTGATAGCAACCGTGCTGCCAAATCCCAATTAAAAGTGATGCAGTTGACATGCCACCAGGGAGGAATTCCTCAATCTCTGGGGTTATAAATTCTGTACCAGGAAGGCTTGGACTTGGGCCTTGAGTCTTGATAGGATTCCTCTCCCCCCCCACACACACCCTCTTTCCCAGGCAGGCAGTTCAGGAGTTGGGAATAACTAAACCCCAGTCTCAGGACAGTTTTAGAGAAGGGCTCTGGATCCCTGGCTATAGATTGCAAAAGAATTGTCTTTTCTGTAGTACAGTCTCCAGGCAAGGCCTTTCCCTCTTCTCCACAGGCTCTCCTCTGAGCATGGGCTCACCCAGCTCCAGCCCCACTCTTTGATGGAACAAAATAACATCACTTACAGGGCTTGAATCTGACCCATCAGGACATCCAACAATAAGAGAAGCCCAGTTGCTACTCACCCTGTTTTAGTGTCCCAGCTGCTAAAACTAATACCATACAATGGGTTGGCTTAAACAATGGGAATCTGTTGGCTCGTAGTTTTGAGGCTAGGAGAAATCCAAAACAGAGACGTCAGCAAGGTGATACTTTCTCCCCGAAAACTGTGGCATTCTGGGGTGGTTGCCTGTGATCCTTGAGGTACCTTGGCTTTTCTGACACATGGCTATGTCCTCTCCTTTTTCTTCTAGCTTCTTGTGGCTTCTTTCTCCATTTGACTTTCATTCTGCTTATAAAGGACTCCAGTAAACTGGATTAAAGCCCAACCTGATTCAGTTGGGCCATCTTAACGGAAGTAACATCTTGCATTTCCAATGGGTCTACACATACCAAAATGCGAACCAAGACCATGTCCCAACTAGGGTACAAAATTCGGTCCACCACACCCTCTGAGGTGCCTTGCCTTTCTTGTGTAAAGCTATTCCTTTCCTTGCCACCATCACCACACGTTCTTCTAACAAGGAAACCCAACAAGGTCAGAATTCTGCAAACATGGTTTCAGTTTATTTCCATACCATGATTATTGCCAAGGGGTTATAAACTGAACATGGTTTGGGTCTATTTTTTTTTTTTTTTCTTTTTTTTAAAACATGATTTGGATTTGAGAGACTTTAAATCACTATCAGAGGTGAACTTTTTTTAATCCTGTGTCAGCAGAGACATGGGACTAAATTTCTATCTCCCAGGAGCCCATGGAGGGCCCTGCAAGAATGAAGGAAACATTCTTTGTTCAGGCTTAGTGGAATCCCAGCCACTGAAGCCATCTACATCCTTGAGATTGGGTGAGGAAATTTATGTAAGGATTCCTGACCTGTACTGTCATGTCAGGTTTCTTTACAAACTGGTCACTTTTCATGTTCTGATCCATCATGCATTTCTCGGCATGTTATTGGTAAGGCAGAGGCTACTCCTCTGTATAAATTCCCTTCCTACCTCCCTCAGGAGAAAGGGTGCTTAGACAAATCACTGCAGGCTCATTCATTCAACAAATATTTATTGAGCACCTATTATGTTCCAGGCACTGTGCCAGGTTCGGGGTCTCCAAAACCTTCAGAGAAGCAAATAAATATAAAATGAAATGAAATGAATGAAAATAAAATAAAACAAAAAGTTACAGGTACTATATCAGAAATAAGCATTAGGTTCAGTCAGGGCACAAAGTAGAGAGTGGTCATTTCGTCCATGAGGAAGGAATTAAAGGGAAGGGGCAGGAAAGCTTCCCAACATCTGGAGTTGTCTTGGGAATGGAAATTAAAACATAGAGCTCTAACACATTCTTAGATTTGCTTGCCAGGATTCGGTCCTGATGGTCAGCAAACTGCATGCCTGCCCAGTCTGTGGGGACCAGCATTTGGGGGATGGGCTGAGTTCAGGCTCCTAGGAGATGGTTAGGACAGCAGATTGTCAGGGTCTTACTTTTCCACAGCAGGAGCTATATTTGACCATACAAGAGTGGAGCCATTCTGAGAGAGGCCACTCCTTCTCTGGCACAGTCCCGCCCAGGAAACCCCAAATAGATGTTTTCTTAAATAAGAGCTGTGTTTATCTTGAAGAAACACTTCAAGTTGGGGAGGAAAAAAAGGAAAAGAAAAGAAAAAGAAACAATCCACCCATAGCCAGAGACCTAAACACTGCTCAGGAAGTCAAGCTAGGTTTGTCCCTGGAGGTCACAAAGTCACGATTTTGTGTGGAGTGACTTAAGGAAAAACAATTTCCCCAAACACATCTGGGGCTACCCAGCCACATGAGCATGACAATTTGGGTCTTCCTCTACCCAGGTCCACGATTTGGGTAATCCAGTTCTTAATGATTTTATGAGGCCAGTAGAATTACTCTTATAGTTACCATAGTCTACCCTTGTATACCAAATACAATAATAATAGCTCTATCTTCATAGACAATACTTCACAGCTAAGGACCAAAGGCAGCTCCTTCCTTACCATGCCAATGTCACTGCTCTTATCAGAATTGCAGAGTCATTAGCTAGAGTTCATGGAGGATGCTTTCCTGTTTTGCTATTTTATTTTGTTTTATTTATTTTTCCCTCTTGCGTGATATCTCTGCTCTCCCCAGGCCTTAGGAAGCCATGCATCTGCTTATTACATCTGAATGTGTTTAGAATTTACAAGTCTTGCATTTGGAGAAACTTTGTGACCTTTAGGGGCGTCTCTAAATCAATCTTGCTGGTGACTCTGAGGTGCATTATTGTGCAGCTTTTATTACCCTGGGTCCAATTCACCCTCTATCTGAATGCCAGAATGTTTGACACTCCCTGAGCCTTGTTAGCTCCAGCCTTCACGAGGCAGCAGCAGTCAAGATGCAGTTATTTGTCCAGGCAGCCCTATGCCTCAGCCCCCATCCCCGAGCAGGCACCACCAGTGGGGTTGTGACAGGTGAAACGCAGGTTGCTGCCCCTTGATGGACACCCAGGTAGGGCCAGGAGGAAAACTCATTTTTGCTCCAACTGACTGAAAATCATGAACTGGGCTAGGTGCTGCCATTAAAAGATAATTCCCGGGTTTAAAAGCGGTAAACTATCCATTGCCCCAGGTTACTTTTAAGACCTGCTGTGTCCTTGAGAAAATCACACTACCCAACAATGAATCCTGGAGGGAGAGTGGGAGGGAAAAGGGCGGGAAGCTTGCTGGGGAGGGGAGCTCCCCGGCGTCTAGTCACTCAGGCTATAACTTTGCTAGCAACGAAAATTGCTGAGCCGTGCAGGGTCCCCTCCAGCCTGGCGAAGGAATCACTTTGCCCTTCAGGGCTGTGGGGCCCACTGGAGCACAGCACAGCGCCGCGGGGGGCCAGCCCTTCTGGAGGATTGTGCTGGTGGCTCTGAAGCCCCAGGCTTGCCCCAGGTCTACAACAGCCCCTGGAACCCTCGGCCAGTTTTGGGCTGCGTCATTGTGCGGCATCTCAGGCCATTCGGGAGAGATGCCAAATATTCACATGCATTCCATAAATATTTACTTGGTTCACCCTATATGGCAGACACTGCTCCAGGTACCAAGAATCCTGTTGTGAACAAAACAGATTTGCTCTCATCAAGGGGCTAAATTCTTGCAGAAGGAGGCTGACAATAAACAGACACATTAATATATAATATTGCGTCTGGTAGTGATAGGAGCCATGGAAAACATAAAGCAAGGTGGGAGGACGTGAGCTCCCCTGGACAGGCCGGTCTGCTCTTTGAGCAGAGAGTCTTGAAGGCAGAGGGGAGCCAGCCAGGTGGCTGTCTGAGGGAAGAGCATTTCAGAGGGAACAGCAAGCACTCAGGAGAAGGAAGAATCTGGCCAAGAGCGCTGAGGACTACAGCCAACTGTTGCTATTTATTAAGTGCTTGAAACATCTTACATACATTGCCTCATTTAACAGTCACAACAGTCCTGTGACATGGGTGCCATCATTCTACCATTTTATAGATGGTGAAACGGAGACTTGCAAGGCCAGCTCGTTTGCCTCAGATTACATAGTTAAGAAATGCAGAGCTGGTTTCAACTCTATGTCCACAATCCCATGTTCCTAACCACCGAGATAGCCTCAATATCTACTGCTCTGTGCTGCTGGAGCAGGAAAGTGTTCTCAGTTCCACAGATCTTTGTGTGGAGAAAAGAATACTTTCGAGGCCGAGCGTTGCCTGGAAGGTGCTTGCTCATCACGTAAACCTGCTTTCTTTTAGGATTGTTTTCTCTCACTTACTTGGAAGCCTTGTCCAACCAACACTCCTTTTTGGTTTGCCTTCCTGAGGCTTTGCTGCTTTCACTCTTTAGTGCTTGCAACCTGTGGTTACCACCAGAATGTCCACAAATGCCACTCTAGTCTCCAACTTTATTTCAGGCCTCTTGGTGGATGACAAAAAGTTGTGCAGCTCTTTAAGGAGCTGGCATCGGGACTCCCATTTGTAAGGTTGCCTCATTCTATGTTAGTTCTGAGATCAGAAATGATTATCAAAGAAGGGTTGTCTTGGTGAATCCAAGCAGAACTGCAAAGAGGTGGTATGTTGTAGTAGAAACAACAGAAACTTGCGAATCAGTCAGTTCACAGTTATGCAAATCCAGCCCAAAAATCCAAGTGGCCTGATCCTGAGCAAAAGAAAGTCAGTAATCCTCTCTGAGCTTCAAGGTCCTCATCTAAAAAATGGGAATAATGATGCCAACTCCATACCCCCCCTTATCCAGCAGTGAATATGCTTCTTGTCAAGGATCTCCTTTATGTCTCCTCAGAAGAAAAGAGGAATCACAAAAGGGAATGCCTGGAGAGAGCCCCACTCCTATCTCATGGGTGTGAAACGGTGCCTGGATGCTGTAGAATCATCCTGGTCTCTATTCACACTCAAACAGTTTTGAATGTTGGCTGTTCTACTGCCCTCAGCCAGTCTAAAGGAGGCAAAGCAAGGTCATTGAAGGATGTACCTTTTAAGGGCTTTTAGCAGCACTAAAAGCATCCTGAATTAAAACGGACATCATCTCAATAAACACATTTTGAGTTATACACACACACACACACACACATACAAGGATCAAAATGTGCATATGTGACTGTAGGATTATTTATTGGTTAAGGCATTGATTCTGGAGCCAATCTTTTTGAGTTCAGATCCTGACACTGTCACTTACTATCTGTGTGTCCTTAAGGAACTTAATTGACATCTCTGCATCTTTATTTCATCCTTTGTAAAATGGATAATAATAGGACCCAGAGTGATTGTGAGACAATAAGTACATGTGTACACACACACACCATTACAAAGATAGAGCCTTTGAAACAGTCTCTGACAAATAAAGCAAAATAATATTATTTTAAGGGACAGGTAAGTGCTGGTGCTTGATACTTGTTTACTGAGAAAGAAACAAGACAAATTTCAGGATCTTCCAGCTAAAACCACCTACTTTAGGGGAAAAACAAAAACCAAAACCTCCAGGCCACGAGAAAGTGCTGTCACTTAATTATCCAGAGAACCGCCCTCTTCTAGGAAAAACCATCCATCTGAAGGGTGCCTGGGATACTAACTCCTTGGCTGAAACGCACACGGTGGCTCTTGGGTGCGTGGGTTTTAACACACCACTCTTCTGGAGCTGCCGCACACATTTCCACTCTCAGAGAGGAGGAATGTTAGTTAAGTGTGTGCTGCATTGTCGTTAATTTCTCAAGGGCGGCAGTAATCAGGAGGCTCATTAATGTGCTTTAGCCTGCCTTCCATTCAGAGAATGAGTAGTAAATGTAAATGCAGTACACTTAAAAACCTTAAAAATTGTAAAGTGCTGAGGTAGGAGGGGAGAAACTATGTTAGGTCTCTAAGGAAAAGAAAAATCCCACAAGGGCTTCTTTAGTCACACGAAAGAGGTGCAATTCTAACTCAACAGCAGCAGAGGCTCCCTGTGGCTTTTCAAAGTATTATCCTTTGGACCCGGTTGTTCTTTTGTACGATGTTTAAAGATGGCACACAGCCACCATATTTATAGTCCTCCCAGCAGGGAGTGTAATCCTGAGGGTAGATTCCAGGGGCCAGGGCTTGGCAGGGCCAGGCTGCAGAGAGCAAAGAGGTCTCAAAGTCTCCCCCTACTGGAGCTTTGGATGCTGGGCCAGGTTGGGGACAGGGAGGCAGATGGCTTCTGGAATTCTTCAAGGTCAACCTCAGGATAACCCGCACTCTCCTTTGCTCTTCTCTTGACCTCCTGTGAGGAGGTGCCTGAAACTGAGTCGATTCCTTCTTCTCTGTGAAGCCAGTAGCTTCAGAGGACTCCTTTTGTAGACATGGGCCTATTCTTCCTCTGCCCTTCCTAGCAAATGAATACATAAGGCTCTTAGAAGAGTGCCTTGCCTATAGCAAGCACTCTATACGAGTTTATTGTTGGGTGTGATTGTGATTGTTAACCACTGGCAGACCAGTGCAGGCTTGTTGAAGCTTTTGGACTCCCAGTCTTCAAGCTGGGCTTCTTGACAACTGTTGCAATACCATTCATCACAGGACCTGTACTGGCACTTTGAATTGTGTCTCAAACCTCTATCCTTCCTAAGTCCCCATCCTCATTTTTGGTCCACTTAGGTTGTAATGTTTACTCTCAATTCTACCCCTTCTCATTGTCAGAGGATGGGAGGGTGTCTCAGATCCTCACCCTCTCTGAGGAGGAAGGAAGCAGGGCACCGGCAGGGCCTCGGTCTACACCCAGTCTGTAGAGTAGGGCACGGTGCCAGGATGGGTGGAGATTAGCCTACAGAAAGAAGAGCTTCTTCTGGACAGAAGGTCAAGTCATGGGTAAATTGCCCTACCCCTGCGCCTGCCCTTGCCCAGGGAAGCAAGCATTCAAGTCATTTTACATATCTACTGACCCACCCCTCTCTACCCTGCCCCCTCCCACAGGTGAATACAAGACCTCCACCTTCCCATGTGGCCCCAGACTGCCTTTCCAGTTAAGTGCTCAGCTCTATGCCAGGTGCAGGGGATACTTTTAAGAAGCCTACAGTCTCAGGGAATAAGTCATACCCAGAAACATTATTTCAATAGATGTGAGCACAGAGGAGGGCATGGAACCCAATCTAGTCTTCCAGGAGGGGATGGAACCTGAGCTTGGTCTTAAAAAGACAAGTAGTAGTACTAGGGAGTGGGCTGGACATTCTAGACATAGTGTGGAGCAGTGTGTCCTGTATCTCCAATGTAAGCATAGTGCTTGCACATAGTAGGTGCACAATACACCCATTGAAAAAAGGATGACAAGGTGAACAGTGCTACTAGAGTGTGAACTATGGGCCATGTTAAAAGATATGACTGAAGGGGGTCAGGTCTGACCTTGAGGAAGGCGTTGCATGCCAGGCCAAGGACTTTGGATGTTATCCTACCAGAGTTTGTAGCAAAGAGATGACACAGTCAGTTTTACATTTTATTTGCTCATTATGCTACTACCGCGGAGGAAGTCTCCTGAGAACTGAAATCTAAAAGATCAAAGTTTTACACTACTGTTATTCCAAGGAGATATTCCCTACCTATATTATCACCAAGTTTCTCCTTTATTACATTTGATTATTGGATACCTAGTTTTGAGATAGTTGGTTGAAAGTTTATAGGGTGAAGGTTTTAATTTCTACTTCTATTTCATTCTGTTGAAATGCTTCCTTCTCCATGAGCCTTTCCGATTAACAAGGGTTTGATCCCACCTCCTGCCCTTAACCCCCTACAGGGCACTGCCATAATCATGAACATCCTCTGCACATCCAAGGACACAGCCCTATCTGTACACTTATGGGTATATATCACAATAATACGTGCTGAATCAGTGTCTCAAATGCAATGTGCAACATAGTACAGCTTAGAGAAGAGTCTTAATCCCAGGTTTGGGCAGAATGGATTGTATTGGCCAAAGCAAAAACTCAAAGGAGTTGTGTTTATTATAATGACTAGTTTTAAATCTGAATCATGCCTTAGAGAGTCTTTAAGATTTTTTCCCCCATACTTTAATGATTTTTCTGAAGGTTAAATGAGATAATGAATAAAGTGCTTTAAAAATGTTCAACATATAGTAAGCCCTCAATAACACTATGTTTACTATTACTAACAGGAAATATTCTGCTGAAGATACATGTCATTTACACCTCTGAGGGTAGAAAGAAATTTATCTACCTTGAGAAACTAGTTGGGCTTTACTTTTTTCTATGGTTTACTTTGGTCTTATTTAACTCTTGTATTGTTCTTTAATGGTTTGTGTTTATGTCTCGTCCCCTAATTAGACTATAAGGAGTTTGAGGACAATGATCGTGCTTAATTTATATGTTTATATCCCTCACAGAATCTAGCACCATTTCTTGCATATATTAGATACTCAATAAATATATAGAGATATCTAGATTGACTGGGTAAACAGCAGGGTTCTATAAATGTGTATTAAGGTTTTCATCATCATCACAGTACTTGGAAAGTGATTATCTGCTCCACAGCCTTTTTCTTCGCCACCATCTCCTGCCTCAAGCTATGAGGACAAGGATCCTGAGGTGGGTGAGGAGCCCAAGGACAGTAAACTATGTGGGCTGACTGGTTTGCACACCTTGGCTTATCACTGTGTCTCTTTCTTCTTCACATTACACACTGACCCAGCAAACTGTGACCTTCTCTGACCTCAAGCTTGAGGAGCCAGAAGCAACCCCAGGTCCCCAGGCTGTTTATTACTCTCCTGATCTCAGAGGTCAGCAGAAACACTTGAGAGATGGTGCCCTTTCTTAGGTTTTTATTACCTTCAACAAGTTGGTACAAACCTGGTTGGTTCAAGCCTACCTTTCAAATAATAAGCCATTCAGTCCTGGGGAGAGAAATGAATCGGCAACCCCAAAGCCATTCCAGAGGCCCATCCAGCTGCCAACTGGCAGCCCATTTTAAAACAGCCAATTAGTATGAGCACCACAAGACGATTTGAGCAAATTCAGGCACCTCTTGCACAAGCTCTAGAAAGGCACAATTGTCTGTATGGAAAATGATGTTGTTTCACCTTCCGTGGCATTGTTCCACTCCAAGGAACACACTTTATTTCTCTTGAAAAGGCCTTTCCTTGACTTGCCAGATGAAAAATGATGTGAAGTTACTGAAATCATCTGCTAAGGGGAGTGAATGGAAGCTTGGCAAAAGATATTTTACAGCTTTTTCAAAGCATGTTAGTCAGTCAGCCTGTCTTGTAAGTGAGATAGAATTTGGCTCCCAGGTAAAGACAGTAATTATTTCAACTAGCAATTGTATTAGATATGGAGAGTAAAGGGGAATAAAGATGCTGAACCCAACCTAATGATTCATTACATATGGTGTTCTAGATAAGGTAAAGAAAAACAGAGTGAATTCAGCTGTTTTCATGATGATAGGGAATCACCCTTCCCACCCTCTCCCCACCCCCTGCCCCAACTGACCTAATAACAATTCATCATTCACTGCTTGAGGTGGAGTCTCCCAGGAGACTACTTAGACATGAATTATCAACAGCATTCCGTTCCTGAAATGAAACAAGAAAATTTCAAGCAGCTAGAGTAATTTTACTCAGCATCCTCTTAAATGATTCTCTTGATTTTTAAGTATATGTTTTTTGGACTCTGAGGGAGGAAGAGATGAGGGAAGAGAGAGAAAGAGTGAGAGCCAGGGCCTCCTTGTTGTGGGAAGATTTGGACTATTATGGTAGAAAAGACTGAAGCAGCTAATAGTCTTTTTGTACATTTAGCACATTTGAAGTTTCTCCTTTGATTAATGCTTCTTTGTGTTATCTGAAAATTCTACCACTAAAGCAAAAACTGACAGTACTTCAAGAAGTCATTGACAAATTCATGATCAGAGTGGGAGATTTTAATACATCTTTCTTAGTGATTGATACATCAAATAGCGTCAAAAATTCAGTGAAGTTATAAAAATTTTGAACAATGTGATTAACAAGTTGGATCTAAAGGACTTATAGAGAGCAGTGTACTCATCCATTGGAGAATACACATTCTTTTCAAAATTGCATTTATGAAAATTGATGATAAATTAGGGCATAAAACAAATCTCAATAAATTTCAAAAAGTCAGTATCAAACAAACCACATCACAATGAAGTCAGAAATCAGTAAGAGAACATAACTTAAAACCCTCATACATTTAACATACAAAAACATTACTTAACAATTCATGGGCCAAAAAGAAATCATACTGTAAGTTATAAAAAACTAAGAACTGCATGACAACTGCATTCAAAATTTGTGGGATACAGTTCATTCTTTCAAATCAAGAGAACTGCAGGTGAGAAATCAGCAGTGCTGGAGAATGAAGATGTTTTCTCCGAAGTACACATAAAAGAAAATTATAATTTTAAAGGTTTATCTGGAAAAGGAAGAAAGGCTTAAGATTAACAAGCTAAGCATCAAACATAAGAATATAGAAAGAAAACAACAGAATATTCCCAAATAAAGTAAAAAGAAAATAACAACCTTAAATTAAAGAAACAGATAAAAGATACAATAAAGAAGATTAACAAAGCAAAAAATTGGTTCTCTGAGGAGATTAACTTCTAGAAAGACTGAACAAGGAAATAAGAAAAGGAGAGAGAAAAGGCACTGAGAATATCAGGAATGAATAAAGGAGAATATATAAAGACCAAAAAGATGATAGAAATATAAAATGAAAAACCTTTTGCCACTAAGTTTGAAAACATTTATTAAATGGACAAATTCCTAAAAAACTATAACTTAACAAAACCGACTAAAAAAGAAATAGAAAACCTGCATAACCAGCAGTAAAAATCTTCCCACAAAATTAATCCTAGGCTTAGAGAGTTTTATTTGTGAATTCTCCAATTATAACCAGTTTATTAAAGAAGTAGGATTCATGGGATGTAATCAAGAGTTATTTCATCTTTGTCTCGTAACCATGTCTTTAATAAAAATTTACTCAGTGAAGGTAATCCTTTCCCTGACATTGGATGAAAACTCAGGCAAGCCCCTTGGCTTTTATAGTTATTATTGAGTTTTTTTTTTTTTTAACTATATTTACTTTTACAAACTCAGACTCAAGTTAGTAATTAAAATGTCCAGTCCAATGTAGCAATCTAGGCTTTCAATTTAAATAGTAAGCTTTTTCCTCCACTCCACCACCTTTCCCCCTAAGTTATTACTTGTTTGGGGCGAAGGAAACAGAGTCAGCTTCTTCCTTTTTTCTCTCTCTCACCTTCTCAATTACCTCTTCTCTATATCAATCAGGATCCAGTCAGGAGACAGAAAACAGACAATATTTGAACAGAGAACAGTCAATGTACAGAATTAACTAATTATAAAATTATTAACTCGGTAACAGAAAGGGTAAGAACAGAAAGGGTAAGAAGAGAACTCTAACCTATCATAAATATAACATCTACCACCCGTAGGACTAAGGCAATAAAAGGAAGAGGTTAGAATTCTTAGAACTTAAAAGCTTAGACAAGGGACCCTACAGAGACGAAACTGTGACTCCTGAGGAGGAGGTGATGCTTGGCTGATGCCGGTATCTCTGAGCTCATAGGAGGAACCCCATAGGGCTGAGATGCAGACACCTGAGGAGGGGGCCACCTACCAGCTAGTATCAGTGTCTCTGAGCCAGGAGAAGGGGGCCTGTGAGATTGGGATCTAGACTCTGAAGAGAGGTGCTGGCAGGCATATCTCAGGATGAAAGAGGTGGAGGAAGTGAGTCGTGTCCTGCAAGTCTTGTAGAAACTGCAAACTGGATCAGCTGCTGCTGTGGAAGGAACTGCCCCTGATGGGGTGAAGAAGCCATGCTGGGGTAACACTCATAGGAACCATGAGGAGACAGGATGTATAGGAAGCAAACAGGAAGGAACACATCCCTCCTCCTCCAGTCCTCTGGCCTCCCTAGCACCTTCATTGGCTCAGACTAACAACAGCTGGCAAAGGAGAAGTGTGGTTTTCAGATTTCTGGCCCCAGCATCACAAAGCAGAGAATAAAATGGTGGGCTTAGAGCTGAAAGGCAAGCCTGAGAGATGGGGAAGGAAGGGGAGCAGAAACTCCTGACTTAATTGGTATTGCTATTCAAAGGCTTTGTTCTCTCTGGACCTACTAGGTATTTGAAGCTGAGTCTTTCTCTCATGGAGTGCCTTCATGTGTACTTTGGAGAACCTATCTTTTTTAACCCATCACTGCTGATTTCCTTTCATCTGAATGAATGCACTGTATTCTGGAAGTTGCTTATTCTCCATTCCTTAGTGCCAAGGAAAGTAGCATCTACATCTCCAGCTTCCCCTGCAATGAAACCTGTTCACCTATCCAACTTGACTCAATATGAGAGGACCTAAAATAGTCCCATGCCAGCTCCTTGTTCACAAAGTTCTATATCTGGCCCAAGGAAAGACCCATGCATTCTTTGCCCAGGCAAAATTGGAGAATACAAGCTGATTCAAGCCCAGCAGTAACTTTCTGTCACTCTACCCACTAAGCAGCTAGCCAGTCCCTTTCTTGCCTTCTATGTTCCAGATGGGAGCCAGATACAAGTCCACTTGGCTTGCCTAGCTGCAAAGGACACGTATACAGTTCTCCAAGAGGAACAATTGAATCCTTTCTCAATTTGCCCAAGTCATACCAGTAAATTTTCCCAAAGAAATCCTCTTGAAAATATCCATTAAACTCCACTCTCTCAAGCCATTTATACGCTTGAGAGGATGAGGAACTGTTAGTCGTAAGGAACTGATTTCCTTTGAAAAGTTTCCTTTACCTAGCATCTCACTTTGGAATTTTATATCTATTGAAACTTGGTAATTCAAGTGAAACTCATTTTAACATCCTCTTATACTTAAACTCTTCCAATTCATTCTATGAGATTAGTATAATGTTGATCCTAAAATTAAATAAAATAGTACAAGAAAGGAAAATTACAGATCAATTTCATTGATAGACAAACTTGCAAAAATTCTAAACAAACTATTATCAAATGAATCCAGCAGGGTCTAAAAAAGATGATCCATCATACTAAGGTGGGTTTGCCCTGCTAAATAACAAGACTGGCAAATTTATGTAAATAAGACAATGCGGTATTGAAACAGGGATAGGCAAATAGATCAAAGGAAAGAACAGTGATCCCAGAAATGGATCCATGAATATATGAAGACAGATCCACTGGCACTGCAGATCAATGGGGGTAAAATGAACTCTTACATGTATACTATGGGAATAAGAGTTTATTCATATCGAAAAAAATGATTTTGGGTTCTTCTTTCAAACCATGTATGGATTTAAGTCCAGGTGAATAAAATATGAAAGGAAAACTTTAATATTTTTATATGTCAATGTAGAAGAATATTTTTATGACCTTGAGGAAAAGAAGTATTTTCTAAACCAGACCTAGAGAATATAAACCAAAAAGGAAAAGATTTACAAATTAGAGAAATTAAATAATGAACTCTTCTATTTATCAAAAGAGACTTGTCTTCTATTTCTCTTCTATTTATCATAAAGAGAGTGAAAAAACAAGCCGGACTGTAGGGCCAAGATGGCGTTGGTGTAGGAGGGCGCACACTGCAAGCTCTCAGAGCAAGGCGGATTGGGGACTGGGTCCTGCTTGGGGGTCTGTGCTGTGCACGCGTGGAGTGAGAAGCTTGGGACATCTATCTGCGCGGATCGGCGGCGTGGACCGAACGGTGGAGATTCGTGAGTTTTGAGGCTGCCGGTGGAGGTTGGCACAGGCGGCTGAGCCCCGCGGTTAGGGAAAAAAAAATAAAACGGCCATTTGGAGCCGCGGGCGGGGCGAAAAAGTTTTATTTTCTGGGGAGCTGGCTGCCTGGCGCCCCTAGGACCTTGTGTGAACAGAGCAAACAAGCTAATCAGCACCCAGTGAACCGGAGGGGGGATTTTGGTCGGGCAACGCAGCTGATCTCCCTAGCCACCCAGGGATAAGACCCGGGCCGCTGCGGAGCCAGGAGGAAGGGACACTTCCCAAAAAAGGGAGGGTTCGGTTGGAAGACAGGGAAGGGTATTTTATATTTTTAGACAT